>VZTZ01027350.1:35675-89862 GCA_013400955.1 Drymodes brunneopygia
TTTTTTTTTTTTAGGTTTGCCAGGCATCCCCCTTCCCAGGATCCCAGGACAGGAGGTACAGAGAGGAGAGCCCCTCTGGAGATTTGTGTCAGAGTTTCCCCCATTTTTTCCCCCAGGATACCATTGAGTAGAACGTGACTTGAACAAAATGATGCCAGGTTTTGTTCATCTACAGCATGTCTTGGTTTGTGCAAGTTTTATTAAATTCCTCAGATCTCCATTCTCTGTGCTTTTTTGTGCATGGCATAATCTACCAGGAACAGAATTTCTCCTCTCCACTACCCACATGAAAACCTCAGTATTTCAAGTTTTGCGCATACTCAGAGATGATCTGTTGAGACCATTTTAGCTGACATTACTTAATGATTTAACTTAAAAAGCTAAAGAGAGATTTATCTCATGGATTGCTCTCCCACTTAGAATCCTTGTTGTCTTTTGTCCTTTTCAGCCCAGAACTGGGGGTGTTACAGGAGCAACTGATATCTGCCTCCATGGGGAAGAGCCATGCATGTAATGTAGAATATTAAACACAGAGCCAGGTTTCTGGTGCAGTTATTGTCATTCCAATTTGATCTGCCATGATAGGGCTCATAGCCTGATTGGCATCTCTGAAAATTCTGTAATATGAATAATAATTATGAAAACGCAGACATAAAAAATATGTTTGCTGAAAAAACTTTCTCTCAGGGCTTGCCATTGAATTTGCAGGAATTCCTTGAAAAGGTAAACACCAAAGGCATTGTGAACATAGTAAAAAAAATTCATTTAAGGATTCAGATGAATGTTTGTAGGAAGCACGTTACAGTTTCTTTCAGCTTTACAAACAGGATTACATGAGTAATCTTCAAGTAATATAAGGATAAATCATTTTTGGAAAAAGCCCCCGTTGGTTTAGGTATCAGCAGGCTTTCCCTTGCTAGCAGGCATGAATTTGTTTCTGGCCCACCTCTCTTGCAGAGTACAAAACACAAGGAAAATCCCACTCTTTCTTTAGGCCCAAATTTCCTATAATCCTGATGAATATGCATTTTTGCATTTCATTCCAGAATGGGGCTGAGATGCAAGTTTAGATTTCTTCCTTTTTAAGCTGAAACACTGACACTAAAATGTTTCCTGCTGCTTGTATTATATGTATATATGTAATTTTTTCACTATTTGAATTTCCCTTTTCCAAGATGTCCCCAGGACTGAGCTGCTGCTCAAACTTCACTTCCTCAGGTCTGGCAAATAATTTTGAGGATTTTGAGGGTATGAGAATAGAAGTGGATGTGTCAAAGTGGTTCACATTCTGTAAGTGCAGATGAGGTGGTAATTAATTATTAGGACTTCTGTGGCTGCTTGGCTGTGATTCCTGTGGTTCTGAAGAACCATTTTGACCACTGGTCTATTCAATTAATACCTAAATGAAAAACATAGCTCAGATTCAGGTGGGTGAAGTTCCACAGAACTATTTTAATGAACACAGCAATGATAATAAATCCCTCTGACCCCTTTCTTAGGTGCACAGTTAGTTTAGTGGACAACTGAAAAGATATGGGGTCTCGAAAATGCAGGAACAAGGCTGTGTAAAGATATGACTAAATATATTCATATATCTGTACCTCAGTCCTGAATACCTCAAACCTAATTTGATCAATGATACCACCATTTAAAAAAGTATTTTAAAATTGATTTTTAACCTGTTCTTTCAGAACCTGTCACATTAATTGAAATTATGTTCTTTGAAAATGAGGATGCAATGTTGAGTGCTCCATTTTTATGCATTTACATCTAAGACTCTGGTTCATTCAGTCTTTGAGGCACTTACTCAGGTTTGTAAAATAACATTAAAAAAAAATTAGGTAAAAGTTAGTCCAGTTCTGGAATAGCTTTTAGCATATGCACCTGTTCTCTACAAAAAAAAAAGAAAATCTAAATTTTAATTAGTGATTTGGCATGGTCTGCTCTTCTTAACTAGCAGTGTCTTTTATTTCTTCATCTGACAGCCTCCTCACCCCCAGGGCATGGTGGAAAATTACTCATTTTCATATAAGGTAGAGGAGTTTAGTGAATATATGACCTACAGTTTTTCCTATTTTTTTTTCTTACAATATAATGTACTTTGATGCATTTTAAAGATAATCTGTCTGATGCTTTGCATATTCCTACTTAATTACAGTATATCTCGAGATGATTTACTACACTCAGATAATTCTGGAATAGTCTTGCTATGGAGGGCATGCACACCACAGACAGCTGAATAATGAGCCCAAGAGTTCATGGGGGAAATTACATTTGTATGTGGAAGTGGGCAGGGCTGGCACAGGAAGAGTTGCACATAAAAAGAGATATATGGCCTCAACTAACACTCACTGATGAGGTCTTTCTGACAGTTTCAGTGTATTCTGGCTAAACCCCAATTATTATTTAAGCACAGTCCCACTTCCAGCCTCCCAAAGGAGCGGGTGATGGGCAGCACAACATTGATAAAGTATTCTGGAGAGATTTCCACGCTCACTTATTTCCTTTTCCAGTTTTATATCATAACATCCTAGTAAAACACAGATCTATTTTGGGGCCAGAGAAGTCTGGAATAGCATTTTGGCTCTTTCTTTGACCATATGTGTTAAAAATTCCAGTGACTCCCTCCACACAAAATTAGCCCGGAATGAAGTGATCAGTGCTTGAGAGCATTTCAAAGCTGGAGTAACAGATTCAGATTTTTAAAGCCAGATTAGGACTGTGGGATCATCCAGGCTGACCTCCTCTATAACACACACTGGACACAACTGGAAATAAATGTGCACCTCTTCACCCTTTCCATAAATGCTGGGGCACATCAGCCCAAAGCAGGTGGAGGGTTCCAATGTGTACCACGGAGCCACCAAACAATCCCAGGGTGTCTGTGCCAAGCCATGCAGGTGTTTCCATTCACAAACATTGCAAGAAAACACCAAGAATTAAGTAATTTGGAGAGGGGGGAGGAGAAAAGCTTTTTGGGGATTTAGGATTCCCTTGGCTGAGATAATGGTCATATTTACTTCTGATTTATTTTTATTTTAGCTAGTAGAGTTGTGGGGACTGGATTGCCATGACCTATTTATTTCTGGAATATTTTACTCTCTCTAGGAATTCACTTATTTCCACCTCTCCCATCAAGTGTTAGCCTGGCAGGAGATTCATCTGTAAAATTTGCTGCACATCTGCAAATATCAAATGTCCACGAACAGGCAAAAGACTCACTCCACTTACTTTTTTTTGTCAGATGGTTTCATTTAGAACCCAAAGGGTCAGGAGTCACAGCATGACCTCATCAAATTAGACTCAACTGAGAGAGGTGTTTAGCACAACAAAAAGGAAGTAATCTGAAGGACATTAAATGCAAATGAGACTGCCATGTGCAAACTTCAAAAACACCTGATCCAAATGAACAGTGTTGACGGGGGTCGGAGGGGTGAGAAAGAAGGTTTCATATTTTGGTTGCTTTTTTTTCCAAAGGCTATCAGCAATATTACATCCTGTAGAGCTGGCTGAAAAATCTCATTGGTATGTGAATATTTAAACTTAAAAATACCCACTGCTATTTTTGCCAGGTGACAGTATGGCAGTATTTACTGGCAGGAGTTTGGTGGACTTCTAGATCAAACCTGGTAGCAACCCTTTCTCTGGTAATAACCCTTTATTTTTTAGCGCATTTGTTACTAAACAAGCATTTTTAGAGTGGGTTCATTATTGCTTGAGTCTCATTTTTAATCTTGAACACCTAATTGAAGAATTACAAGGAAGCCTCAGCTGCTGATAGTCCTTTCATACAGAGAAGAAAAGGCTTGTTGGAAGGTTTGCACATTTTCCCTTCAGGACATTAATCCATGCCCCCATTGGCTGAGATGTCTTTCAGCCATGAAGGCAGTGGGGCAGTGAAGGTCTTGTTATAATGGAACCAGGCTATTTCCAGATAATGTGAGTCAGATTGACTTCGGGGATAGATCTGCTCTCCAGATGTTGGACAGAGTCAAGTGGAGCAGGGAGGCAGAGATGGCAGCTAAGTACAAGAAGAACCTCAGAATAAATAATTGAGTCAGAAATGCTGTGTTTGCAATGAGCAGTGCAGAGATTTTCAACACTGAGCCAAGGAAAAGCGTGATAAACAAATATTTGTTGCTGACAGACACAGGGATGTCTAAGTGCTTTGAGAAATGAGCCAGTGATTAAAATGGGATCAACACAGGACTGAAAGCAGTACTTTGTCAAAGTTCAGGGTCTGAATACATCCACAGGACTGCAAAGACTGGAAAGCAATTGAAAAGTTTGGTGAACAGAAAACAACACCAACTGTACTTGCGCATAGAAATTCTGGACAAAATAATACAGTGAATGCAAGAAGTGTTGTTCAAAGAAGCTTAGGTACTATAAGAGCTGGTCACAATCCCAAATACCTAATCCAAACATTACAGGAGGCAGCGGAAGCTCTGTCAAGTGTTAAGGCAGAGGCAATAGTTTTGTTTCTTCATGTTTGACTCTATTAATCTTGTTTGGTCTGCATTCCTACAGCCACCAGACCAAAATTAGCTGCCAAGTAGCCAAGCTCTAGGCAGAGCAGCGCTACATACATAACAAAATAATTGGAATTTGTGATGGACAATCTTTGAGACAGAAGAATATGGGATGATGGGTGAGACGTTTGTGAGCTGCTAGGCAGGCTGAGAGATGGCTGTTCATGTAGGAAGAAGATTATTGTATTCAGTGATAGGCAGGTGGACAGACTGCATTATCCAGGTCCATCCTTCCAGGAGTCTCTCCCCATCCTCAGTGCTCTCTGTGCAGCCAGGCTGATCACAAGTGAGGTCTTGAGCCTACAGAACAAGCCCTGCAAGAAAGGCAGGGGAGGAACAACGCGTGTTCCTCTGGCCGCCTGTGGAAGGTGCTGCTTTTATTCCCTTCAGCACGGAGCAGTTTTTCCAGAGGCCACGGAGCCCTCAGAGAGGGTGAGGCACTCATGGGAACAAGCCCAGCCCAGTGATCAGGTGTCATTTTCTTAACCCGGCCAGTGGGTCTTATCTGTGGATCAGGCCAGCTGGCAGCAGGCTGAGGGTGGTTCCTGGCGGCCAGGGGAGGTAGCAGGGGCTCTGTACAGTCAGGCACACACACTCGGGGTGTGGGGGCTCACATCTGGCTGCAAGATGCTCTGAACGCTCTGTCGGACAAAGGCGCTTGGTCAGGAAAGGTCAGGGCAGGTTCAGTTGTACTGCCAAGGGTGAAAGCTGTAGTGAAAGTCAATAAAGGGCTCTCATGGCTTCTAGTTTACCCAAACAAGGGGAGAGAAGAATTGTTAACACACAGGGTTTTCACTTACCTTTTCAAGGTCATAGGAAGGTTAGCTCAGCTTCAAATTGCTGCATAAGCTTGAAAGGAAGAACGACAAAATGTGGATTAGGAAAATACATGGTCTTATTTTTAAAAGGTTGTTCTACTGAAATTGCAGAGGACGGTGGTCACCAGGAGGGTGAAGTGCAGGCAGGGCGTGAGGAAGGCTCAAAATTTTGCAGCTTGAGCATTTTTCTTCATGTTTTGAAAAAGGGTGTAGTGACAAGAAAGATTTTGATGTTACAGCTGGGTGAACTTCAGTTACATGAAAGATGTGTATTTTTAATGGTGTTGGTGATCATCTGTGGGCAAAAATCAACAGGGAAATTGAGGAGGTCTCTAGCTTGGTTGTTTCCTGGAAGCTCTGATTTAATTACAGAAGAAATCATTCAGCATAATATATGGCAGGTTGATGAAATCCTGTCATTGAAGATGATCTGGTAGAGCTTCTTGATGCAGGAATCTATTTTTTAAGGTCCCCATTTCATACAAATAAAAGCATCCTGGACAGTCACCTGAGCTTTGCAAACCATGCTGGGGCACTTCAGTTCTGCCTTTAGAGACAAAGAGCAGATCTGAGTGTGGCAGACTGTGGATGAATTTTCACTGCCAAAGAAACTAATTTGACTGTTTACAAGTCATGTTTCAAATGAACAAAAAAACACCTGTGTGAAAATTACTCTTTCTGTAACATGACTTTTCAGTACTTCCAAAAACACCTGTAGGGTTTGACATCCAATCCCATGATAAATTAATGGTAGCTGGATGTCCAAAACAAACAAATCATCTTCAGGCAGTTCAGGCACTGAAAAGCTCATGTCAATTTACAGTAAAAAATATCCTCCTTCATGCAGAAATAGAAATTGGAGTGTGTGTGCAGGAGGGAGGTGTTAGTTTATAAATCAAGGATTGTGAGTACCTCAAATGTTCTTCAAATATTACAGCATGGAAAAATATCAGGGAATCTCTGTCATTTTTGCCTCTTCCACCTCTAGCTGTGCCAGTTGTTGATACTGCATTCCCACTGATTGCATCATTGTTAAAAATAATAATACAAACAGAGATTTCAAAGAAACTCATGAACAAATACTTTATGGTATTTACAAGGTGCATTTTTTATGAGTTGATTTTTCTTCTCTTTAAGCAAGGCTTCATCTGTATCTAGTAAAATCCTAGATGAGAAACAGTTTACTAGATATAGAATATTAAATACAAATATTGGGCGGTCATAATAGAAAAGTCTGAAAAGGGCTTTAAAAGAAACCAAAGAAGCTTTCATATAAACAGCTAGAATAAATATATGAAAATTTGGGGTTTCTTAATAAAATGTGCTACATATGTGTGTAGTTAAGAGAATGTCTACATTCACATGCATGTATGTGTGCGTATATATATATATATATATTTGTGCACTTGTATAGTTCAGCTGTACATGTATACACATATTTTATACATTTATAACATCTGTTTATTATACTTATATATGCTTTTCAACACTGTTGCACTGTTTCAAACTGTTCAAAAGCAAAACTGCTTAACACAAAATTCTAATACTCCAGCTGGAGGTAAATGTCACCCTTCTAAAATAATAAGCTATAAATACAGCTTTTGTTTTTACTGTTTACTCCAGATAAATTATATTTTTAACTAGTGTGCTATCCCAAGGACATGGAAGCTTTCCATGCATATATACAAGATTTGACCATTATTTAGTGGAAATAATACCAAATTATTACACTGGTGTTCGAAAGATGCTGAGCAGCCTGAAGCATGATGCAAGGGTTGAACCTGAGAGTTCAGTTCATTTGCAGAGATGTTGCTGGTTCCAGCTGTGTTCTGTGTGTAGGGGATGGGGACAAAGTTCATGTCCAGCTGGAAATAGAATGAGATACATGGGGCTCCTTGTCCAGGCTGAATACACACCAGAAACTAAACAAAGAAATGCCTGAAAAAGACACTGACTCAGAAAAAACCCCAGAAACAGTTGAATCATGTCACAGTAACCCGAGATACTTTACACAGGTCCTCCCTCCTACATTCTTCCAGGGAACTTCTTCAGGTGACACTTGGTTTAATAATGGAAAATACCTCCTATATGTAACCTTTAGAATCTCCCTTAAAGTCTTGACTGATGTGTTTTCATCATTGAAATTTATAGTAATATCAGCATCAGTAATTTATGTGTTTTAATTTAAAGCATCTGTTTTTAATTTGTGTAGTTCAAGGGGTTTTCAGCGGTTGCCCATGAGTAAACATTTGATCTTGATACTATATTTTGAGTTTGTATTTGACTACCATCTTTCCAATGTTTCCATTAAAAGTTAAATAATTTTGTCTCAAAAATCGGTTTTTCACAAGAGAAGTGGCATTGTTTCTAAATAATGAAAAAGACTTCTATGTTTCAGTCAATTTGGACAATGAAAACAGTTCCATTAATTTCATATTTAATTTTGGTCCTCCTCACTTCTGCATTTTTTGGAGGGTTTTTTTGTATACTCATTCAGAACTGCTGTGCTGGATGATACTGAGACATAAGAAAAGACCATTGTAATAGGGAAGTTCTCCTCTTAATTTTCAAAACCCAACCAGGCTCAGTGAGTGCAGTTCAAAAGCAATGCTCTCTCTTTGTGAGACATATGGCCTTGAGCAGCGTTCTCAGCTTCCCCTGTGGTTTTAGGATGATTCATGGATTTTGATGGTTTTCTAGAAGACCCAGTTGCTAAAGCCCTGGAAATGCATTTGAATTTAATTTTATTTTAAAGTGAAGGGGTTTTTTAGCTACTTGGCTTCAAAGGAATGGTCAATAATGAGAAGTTCAAAGGCTCCAACACATTAAGACATTAATTAGGGAATCTCAGCATTTCTATGTCTGAAAAATCCATAATTGAGGAGGGACATTCTGAATACATGGGACTGAATTCTCAATGCCATGGGACTGGCAGATCTCTTGCAAAAGAAGTCACTTAGATGGTTTTCTAAAAGCAATTTCTTGGTTTCAAACCAAAACAGTTCAGCTTGCATCTGCTGTCCTGGTCCATGGATTCTGTGCCAATTTGACTTTGCCTTCTCATGGATTGTGGCAGTGGCAATGAAAGAGCTGTGTGCAAAGTTAGCTCAAACAGTGTCTGAAGCCCCAAATGCTCTTTCCCTTAGAGGAACAAGGAAATATGGTGTGAAGGCCCCCATTGTCCCCAAGCTGGACAGCCTCTTGCTCCAAAATACTCCTAAATATATGAAGTTTTTATCAGGGAGTGTAGCAGTTGGATGAGGGGTGCAGGTTTCAAACTCAAAGAGGGCAGGATTAGATTAGATATCAGCCAGAAATTCTTCCCTGAGGGCCCTGGCACAGGTTACCCAGAGAAGCTGTAATGCCCCATCCCTGGAAGTGTTTAAGCCCAGGTTTGGTGGTCTTTGAGCAACTGAGTCTAGAGGAAAATGTCCCTGCAAATGGCAGGGGACTGGAAGCAGATGATTTTTAAGGTCCTTTCCAGCCCAAACCATCCCATGATAGCGTGAATCCATGATTTCTTGATTTTGTGTATATTCCTATCAGTAAAGAAGGAAGACAATAATTATGAGAGAGAAGGTGACTAGATCCACTTACCATTTAAAATGCATCATCTTTTTAGCTCTTTAATTAATTCATTAATTACAAATTAGCTTCCAGGATTTCATAGTAGGAAGCTTTATAATTATCTAATCTTTACTCCTGTGTAACAAACCAAAGAACTGAGCCTTAATTCCCTCTCCATAACTGATGGTGGGTATAAAGAAGAGATTCAATCAGGAGTATTACTCTATCAGGACTCATTTCTCTGCAATCCATGATACCATATGGTACATTTAATCAGGAATAAAGAAGACTTCCAGAATTGGAAGGGTTTTATATCAAGATTGGGCGATCTCTAGCTGCTCTACTTTCACTGATATTAAGGACATTAGTCTAATCATAGCCTTGGACTGAATTTCTGGTTAACAGCCCTTTTGAAGTAAACCTCTGTGATTTCTGTTTTTAAGAAGTCTTGGTTTCCTGCCCAGAAACCGACCATGCTGGAAAGCCTTTTTGAAGTCCTTTATTTCTTTAGCACATTTACCAGTACCTCAGTGTAATAATACAGCAATTTTATCCTGTGAACACAACTCCTAGACTTCCAGAGCTCCAAATGGGAATGTCCTGCTCCTCTGAAAGGACAATATATGTCTTTTCAGGAAGTAATCCAAAATAATTTGCCTTTGGCTGCAAGAGCTGCAGAAGTGTTGGAAGGTTTCTGACTGTAGCCTTGCAGTAAGCCAGTTGAATCAGAGTCATGGTAGCAATTCAACATGAAGAAATTTAAATTAATCTCTCTAAAGAAATAAAAAAAATATTAACAAGTCCAAATCTTAATTAAATGCTATATTTTAAATTCTGTGAATAATATTGTCTAAGAAACATTTAATCATTGTATTTTCTTGTTTAGGATTAGCTGTTTAAAGACAAAAGACTCTAGGCTCCAATTAACTGCTGCCAAAAATTAATTTAAGTAGCCTAATTGACAACTTGCTTTAAGCTACATAAAATCTTGGCATAAAACTTACTGTCAAGGGAAAAATATTCCTAATTTATTACTTTATTATAAATGAAACTATTGACCAAAGTGCACTTGCTCTACTGCAGCTGTTATGTAAAACAACAACGCGGAGATGATGACGATACTGAGTCCTCGTCCTTATGTGTAAATACAAGTTGCTCTAAAATGACAGGGATTTTTTAATGGCTATTTGGAGCCACCAGGGGAGGGAGTAGCTGGTTTCAGGTGGTGCCACTGGATGCCATGCTGGTGGCACTGGTGAGCCTGGGCTCCTGCTGGCCTTCAGACAAAGCCCCACGGTGAAAGCCGAGCCCGCCCGCCTCCCACCTCTATGCAAAAGAGAAACGTAAACTCTTCCACATGTGGGAGCAGAATGTGATCGCTGTGGGGAGAAGGTAGCAAGGCTATTAAATGTAAAACCAGGGCTGAACAATCAAAATGCTTGTCTGTGAGTGTGCGAGATACTCGGATATCTGTGAACAGGGGGAGAAAATTAAAAGCTGTAAGTACACACTGTAAAGCTCTTTAGTTCCTTGTTTATGGTCGCAACGGGCCAACTTTCAAAGCCACTTCTTGAAACGTTGCCCACGCTTTTCCACCTGCAACTAGTTAGACACACAAGTCCTGTCTTTTCTGCACTGGCACAGCTCATTTGCATCCCCCAAAACTCAGATGAGTTACAGAGGTGCCTGTGTGGGGCACGGTTCCCTGGCCAGACCCTCAGTGTGTGCCATGCTGGAGAGGCAGCCCTTTTCCTGCACTCACTGTGCTGTGCCTCCTGCTCTTGGGCTTTTCCACTCGCTATTTCTTGCCATCCTTCCATCTCGACCTGCTTCAACACCTGCCTGATGCATTCTCAGCCGTTAATGCTGGGCATTTTTCCTCTTAGCACTGAACAAAATGATGGCATTCAGAAAGGTGTCTTGCTGGTGTGCGTCTTTTCCAAGCAGTCCCTTTGAAGGCTAAAAAGGTTGGTTGGAAAATATAGTATCTTGGCTCAGTTTTCATTGTCTAGGCACATTTCATTTCAGAAAATCACAAGCTACCAACACAACCATGTCATTGCGATTTTTCAAGCATTTTCTTTTTGTGCCTGTGTGTTTTATATCTGGGTGAAGTCACATCCCCCTCCCCAGGCTATTGGAACAAAGCTCAGCTGAGAGCTGAACGTACCAAACAAGAGGGAATTACAAAGGGAAAGTTACTGTCTCCAACCATTCTCCAACCATTCATATGGGCACTTCTCCCACAGCCTTGGTGAACCCTGGAGCAGCAACCTGAGTTCACTCTGGGAGGCCACTGGCTCGGGGAGATGCACCACGTCCTGCATGGCTGAGAACCTCCCAAAGCAAAACCTTCCCAACCAACAGTACAGAATTCACAGAGCCTCAGAGATGCTTTTGCAAAGCTCCCAGGGCACTGTGACCCTTCTTCACACCCCTCCTCCCCTGAACAAACTGTTTAAAGACCAAGATTTGCTGCAGAGATAAGGAGCACTAAAGAATTTACAGCAGGTGCTATTTGAAGAGACTTCGAACAATGCAGAATTACCTGTGCCCATTTAGTCCATTAATCTTTTCTTGTAAAAATAGCAATAAACGGTGATTTAGGAGCAGGGAGGAGCTACGTTGGAAGCCCTGAGGTTAACAGGGAGGAAGATCAGTGCTTGTGGTTAAATTTCTCTGCTTGTGCAACAAGTGACTGAACTGATGAAAAATGTAACTGCAGGTACAGGTTAGAAAACACCAAATTACAGCTGCTGTGGCTGGTATTAGTTAGCAGATATATGACAGGGATTCTAACAGGCCATACAGGGTGCTGCATAAACCCACAGGTCACAGCACCCAGGGCACAGAATGGGTTTGCAAATCGCAAAAAAACCCCATAATAGATATATGGGCTTGCACTGAGTGCTCGGGGAAGGCAGCACAATAAAGAGGTTGTCCTAAAACGGAGCGAAATCTGCCCGAAATCTGAAGGTAGGTGACAGTGGTTAATCACAGTAATTACCACCTGCTTGGCTGTTATCTCAGTTGTGGCTGCAATGTGTCCGCAGTAGGTACCCCCAGCCTCGGAACAAAGTCTCGTTATGATGGATGGGCTCTGGGTTTTAAACTAAAAAACGCAGAGACCTGACCAAAGATTACTGGAGCCAACGGGGATTCTTTTCCACTGGAACAAGCCCTGTGGCATCAGGAACCCATCAAAAAAAAGGTGATTTACGCGAATACAGCCGTGGAATAGTTTCTTCCCCAATGAAAACAAATGAGCTGGCAAAGTATTAATTTAAAATACTTGACTTGTTAACGAGCAGCAGTATATATCATAAACGTTGCTTCTGTGAGGACTGTCTGCCTCTGCTTTGCAGGTGGCCGTGTGCCTGCCCTGCTCTGGAATGTGGGTACCTCCCCCAGAGGCTCCGGGACCTGCACTGAGCTGTGATGTCCTTGCTGCCTTCTGCCTGGGAGCTCCTCTGGAAGCAAAGATGGGTCTCACTTTAGGATGGCTGCCAAAATTTTGGTACGTTTTAATGCACTTCGACAAGTTAACATTAATTTATAATGAACTTGTTTCTCTTCAGAATTTAAAAAAAAAAAATTTCTGAAATAACTTTTGAAACTGTTTTTGTCTTGCTTTTCATATGAACAAGGACTTTCTCAGTATCATTCTAAAACAACTTAGATTAAAACCATTTTTCATCACTCATTTAAAAACTCATGGAAATTGTTGACCTCTTTAAAACCAGAGCAAGCTCAACATAATTATGACAACACTTTTTCTTTAATTTTTTAAAAGATATATACTTCTGGGTTTGATCCTGTTTATGTAGAAGATTGTAACCTTATTTTGAGACAGTCATGTCAACAATAAATGATGAAAAGACACAAAAATCTAAGGAAGGAACCAGCATTATTTAAAACATTTTGTAAGATAATAAATACAATTCCTAGAGTGAACTGGCTGACTAAACACTGATGTTGTCAATTCAAACTTCAGCTAGTGGAAATATTTCCTTCACAAATTACTCTCCTTTCTTCCTCCCACTCCCCTCCCTAAATATGTCAGGGTGAGTAGGACCACGATGCTCTTTGTTGGCAGATTAAATACAGTCAAGGGTAGGGGGTTGGCAAGGGCAGTAAAATTTAGCATACAGACATTTTGGGACATGAAGGGGAAGGTGATTTTTAAAAAAATAATCATCCTTCAAATCTGCAATTGGGATAAGGTTTGCAACACAGCAAATAGAAATTCTGGAAATGTAGAGGCCTCTCTATGTACAGCACAGGCTATTTTGCAACTTTGCTGCTGACTTACCTGAAAAGAATTCCTCTCCCCTGGTTCCTGATAAGGAACTAGCTCCTTCAAATTCCCCACACAGAGCAGTGAGACGAGGACTAAGTGGCACTCCCCAATTTCCTACACTTACACTTTTATTTGTGCAAAATCCTTTTTATTAGAGACAAACCACGGCATAATTGAGCTAAATCTCCAGCCTCTGTTGGAGGCAGCAATGCCACGCATGGTGCACTGCAATGCCTGCCGTCCCAGGGATTTTTATGAGATCATATTTCACAAGGAAATAAATTTCCTCCTCCAGTCTGATGCAATCAGGTTACCAAGTGGTAAATAGCTATGGATACCTTTCGTGCTGTTTTGCAAAGTGTTTGCGGATATTCGGGGATGAAAGTTGCCCCAGATAAGATCTTAATCACTGAAATCTGGAGAGCCATTGAGAAAACGGCCCCACAGGGATGTGCAGGTGCCCTGGAAGAAGCCCAGGCACCCCCTGCAGCCACTCAGCACCAGTGTGACCCACAGGAAACTATTTATCAAACAGCCTGTGCCAACACAGCCCTGCTTTGGTGGCAACCTTCCCCCTGCCTGCAGGTCCCAAGGAACTGACTTGTCATCCCCAAACTGCAGCTATGGAATCTGGCATAAGATTGTTTAGTGTAAGTATACACATTTCACTTCCCTTTCTAGATGCAAAGACAGCATCTTCCCAAATATAAATTATCCTCCCTCTACCTACACAAAATTTCATGGGAAACAGCAGATGGGTGCTTTCCAGTAAAAAAAAAAAAAGTCAGTTAATTGAGTTTTCAGGGATGCTTTTGGAAAGGTATTTGGGTAGCATGCTCAGGATGGCCAAGGCATCCACAGGCACTCTTCAATCCATGCAAGGGACACTGTGTGCCCTACAGAGGAGTTAACTCCAGGACAGCTGGTGTTGTATCACCATAAAAATTTGAAAGTTGTCCATGACCAGCAAGCAAGTGTGGTCTGTATGCTACATCCAGACCTGAAGCCAAACAAAAGAAGTTTAAGGAAATATGAAGTCATGCTGGTTTCCATCAAAGATTTTCCCAAAAAACTACTAATTTTGCCCAGTCAAGAAGGCAAACAGCTGGATTGCCAGCAGGACTGTTGGCTTCTAGCAGCTCCTTCATGAGTAAATCCCGTGGATCTCTGCTCTGAGAGAAGCGGGAAACTCAAAACTTCGAACTGAAATTTAAATCTTGTTCTTGCTAATTTTGGATACGTGACTCCCAAAATAAGACAGGAGACATTTTACAAATTCTAAGATGTGGATCAGAAACAGAAAATTCTGCTGAACCTGTAGACATCAGCTCCTGCCATATTCCAGTGTCCCACAGAGAACCCTCCTTCCACCTGCGCACCCCAGAGAGCTCTCAGCACAGTGTGATCCTCCCTTGGGAGTGGGCACTTTCCAGCACTGGGATTTAGAACAGACATTTCACTGCCAGTTCCTGGAAGCTAAACAGGAGGTGTCAAATCTGTAACCATCACCACTATACCCCATCTAAGTTAATCACACAGGCCAAGATTTTGCCTCTTCTTCCTTTTACCTCTCTTTTTGATAACCACTCTTTCATCACCTCCCAGTGTTTTCGCAGCCTAGAGATTGATGTAAAAAATCACCTCCGTGGGATTTATGCTTCTGTTTTTCAGCAGGCACTTGCCATTTAGTAATTCCTTAATGTCAGATTGTGAAACACCTAAACCAAGGCCTGATCTGGCAAGATAATGAGGACGTGAGTTGCCATTGAGATCAGCAGTAATTGCATGTTAACGCACTCACCACGAACCAAAAATGTGGGGATCAGAGAGCAACTCAGGATTGGGTTCAAAAGGTGATGAAATGGGAAGCTATCTCAAGCGTTTTGATATGACATCCAAAGGATTTACCCAGGTCAGAGCAACCTGATGAATTCACTTGAAAGTGAATCTCCTTGGAAGCTTTCCTTCATCCTAGAGAAAGCACGAGGGATCAGAAAAGGAGTTCTTCACAGATAGTGTGATATTCAGCTCAAGCAATCCTTTAAGTGCACAGGAGGGAAAAAGATGGTGCTGGACCAAGGGTTAGGAAATGCTATTCTGTCCCATGGACATCCACCATCTTTCCAGACACAAAAAAGATTATTCGTATAAATTCACCTGCAATGCAATTTAGAAAATGGAGGTTTTTTAGAATACTTTACAGGACAAAAACTTCTGAAATTTGTATTGTCTTTCAAAGAATTTGAATTATTTGAAAAAAAGAATATGTATTCACTTAATGATTCAGATTCATCCTCTAGTGCTTACATTTTTTTTCTGTTTTTCTTTCAGTCTTTTTTAGCATGAGGTGGTTTCCAAACCTTCCTAGGACCTAAAATACATATTAACAACAAATTCACTTGGGAAATGAATGAAGTTCAAGAGATTTTTAATCATTTCCAGGGCATATATCTGAATTTGCTTTGAAATGTTCCTTTCCCAAGGTGACTAGGATACAGGGGTGATCTAATTCTTCCCTGAGACATTCCTCCCATGTTGATTTGACACAAGATTTGCGTGTCTTTTGGAAGCTAATATCAATTTCTCAAGAGAAATGCTGCAATTTCTATTATTGCCCTTATACACCAATCTGCAAATGATGCCTTTGTGAGATTTTTAGGTGAGAGAAATCTTGATCTGGACTGAGGTTTTGGGTTTGCTGCTTTTCTTCAACTCCTGGTTCACCTTTGAGACAATACACAACAATATGCTAACACACAATACAAAGCCAGATGAAAATAGCTCTGCATTGCATCAGATTTTTGAAAATCCTTGGAAAGTGGGCATGGTGCCTTTCCATGCAGTGTAGGGAATGTGGTGGCAGCACAGTAGTAACCCCAGCTGCACCTTTCCACCTTGGAGTTTCAGACCATGTGTTTCCTGGGACTGCCTTCTGGCTTGGACTGGGAAAAAGCCCTAGTACAAATCAGTGACCAGGCACGAACTGCTCCCGTTTCTCCTGCAGTCTGGAGGAGCTCAGAAGCCCCCTGTCCTTGCCTCTAGGAGTCTGACACACCACAGAGCAAGCAGCCAACATAAAGCCAATGAGGCTTTTGCTTCAGTGGATGAACTGGGCACTTAGAGATGATTGTAAAGCAATGCTCTCTGTGAATGTTGATCCCACTGAAAGGCTTTCCCTGCTAATCTCAATAGCCCTAATTTCTTTAGACATTCCAGAAGGATTTTGCGTCTCAGTCTAGACACACTTCATCCCTCTGTTTTGAGAGAGAAAGCCTTTTGAAACTGCCAGAGCTCCTTTGTTTTCCTGCTCTGAAGGGCTTTGGTGCCTGTGAACAAAATAGGATAGCCTAGGATGAAGATGAAGCCTTCAAAGCTCCCTGTTTTCCTATATGCTATTCAAGGTACAGGCTGTATATCTAGACTTTCTAGTCCCTTTTTGCCTCTGGTTTCTTTAAGTTCCCCATTAAAATCAATAAAAGCATGGGATCAGAGTTCTAGTTCTGACATATGGAGAAAGTCTCCTCATCTTTTGGTTTCCTACAACTATTCTTTTTCTTGTGCCAATTAATCATGTAATGTCTATACAGTGTTTAGAGCATCAGACGGAGTCAAGACTAAAAAGGCATAATCACGTCTGCTTCCGTTTCCCTCTATGAACTCTCCTGTCCAGGAATCAATCTTTCAGGGTATAAATACCTTCTGCTGGGAATTTCTGAGTATTTCTGACGTCAAATAGAATGACACCTGATTACATTTATGTGGGTTTTGGGTTTTTTTTCGGTCACACAAGTGCTCACATATGGAAGACAAACTCTTTTAAAGGCAGAGCTCAGTAAGTGACTGCCTGGCCCTGTGAGAAGTGACAGACACTGGGGCTGGTCCCATCACTGTGCCCTGGGTCATTTTGCAATAAGTAAATCAGCAGCATCTTAAAAGCAAAAGTGATGCAATGTGCTTTATTATTTTCTTACCTTTTCATGCAGTCCTCCTGAAAAATGTCACAAAGTTTGACTCATCACATCTGCATGAAGTTATGAAAAAAGTAAGCCTTGTTAACCTGCTGTTTGAAAACCAGAACACTTTTATCAGTTCATATAATTGCTAACCCCTTATTCACTGTTCAACACTGAAGGGTTCTTTGCCTCCTAAGATCCCACTAATTGCTGACAGATTTGATTTCTCTGTGACAGCAGGAGTCCTGTTTCTGGCCTTTACATCAAGTAATTGCTTTATTTTTCTCCCTCTGCTCTGAAAAACGGAATTCCCTTCTCCCCTGCTTGAACCTCTGTAATGACTTCTTTCTATGTTATTAAATCCTTGCCATTTAAATCACATTTAGAGATGTTTTGAATAACTGATTCCAATTACTAAGGTTCTTACTAAGGAGCAGCTGAAAATGCAAGTCATTACTTGCCCATACACAAGCAGCTACACCTTGCAGCAAAGTCTCTGGTGGACTGTATTTTATTTCTACTCAGTAAGGTGCAATTTATACTCACAGGAGGCGGGTGTTCAACAAATATACAGCTGCTGGAGCTCTCATAATTTGTCGCTTGCGCAAAATGGAGACCTGATTTTATATTTATTTTATAAAGAGTGCTGTTCCTTAAAGAAATCATCCGGTTCTTCCTGTAGTGGCTGGGGAGTCCTGCTTGGAACAACAGAGGAGATGAGCAGTTGACCGAGGAATGACCCACGTGAGGTTACTATCCCAAGATCTAATAAAAAAACCGTGGCAGGGTAAAAGGAAGCATGTACAGGTCGTACATTCCTTCTGTGAAGTATGACCAACCTCTGTTGTCCCCAAGGTTTGTTTTTTTTTTTTTTTAATACAGGTCACGATTCCCTGAATGCACTAAAACTTCCCAGCAATAACAATTTAGTTCAGTTATTAATCATACTTGTAATCATTAGCGCCTTTGTAGAAAAAAAAAATGTGCCAGGAGATGATTATTTGACAAATTACTGCAGAGGCTCAGCATAATAGCTTTGCTGATACAATCAACATTGAGCCATTTAAAAAAAAATTAAGAAAAAGAAAAAAAGAGAAACCTCCAAACTGTTTATGAAAAACACTACCCTTTCAATGGAAAGGAACTGACATTTAAGCAGCTACCACACAGTTGTCTTCACAAGCACAGGCTCAGCTCTTTTCGTATCCAGTTACTTCCATGGCACATGTAAACAGCTAATAAATGAAGATAATTCATAGTAACTGAGGAGTCTGCATTTGTCTCCAATTCACAGGCTTATTAGGAGCACAAGTGCTGCAAACCAAGCTGTGGCTGCATCTGAACTGGAAGCCAATGCTTGGTACTGGGAGCCTGTGTGCAGCTCCCAGCTTCTGCTGGTGCAGGCTGAACTGGTGCCTTGGAATCTGTACAAGAATTAAATAATCCCTGCTGTATTTTCATATTAACTTTTGTGTACTTCCTTCAGCCAAGCACTGATAATTAGCCCTGCTAATATTCACAAAGGCAGCAGTGTACTTTTGACCAGCAGAGTAAAACCACCACCAAGTGGAATAAAAGGTGTGCTGATAAAAGCACAGCCTGACCACTAAACTTAAATCAGTTCTGTCTGCACAGCCAAACTGAAATAAGGATCCCTCCCGTCTCTTGCCCTGACAGCACAAAAACCAGCACAAGATCTTAATTTTTAAACCCTAGAGTCTAAAAATGGTCTGTGCAACAAAATCCACCTCCCAAAATGCAATTATTGTTTTCACGCAGCACTACTCTTCTTAATAAGTAAACACAGTGGTGCTTTAGTATTTTCATTGTAGTTGCTCTGGAAAGTTACTTGGTATAGTGTAAGGTGCTCCTATAATTTAGTTGGAATAAAACTGCTTTTCCAGATTGCCTACAAGTGTGAGCAGTCCAGTATCTGTGCATCTCCTTACAGGCACTGCTGTGTTTTCATGCAGACACAGATAACTATTCACTGAGGTCCAACCTCACTGTCACTGAAATAAATGAACATTTTTCCATTGACTTCCTTAGGCAAAGATATGGATCCAGAACCCAACTGCCAATACTAATATTGCCTCAAAAATACCACTTCATGCATATAAAATTATGCTTAATGAGCAAACTAAAGTAGGTGAGTTCATTTGGTATTCAGAGATAAGCTCCCTAAATGCGTAAATTAAAATAAAAATAAATTTTTTATGAGTACAGGGGAGCTGTTTTCTGTTCTTTTGTGCAGATATTATTCACAACTTTCCCCTTTTATGCATAAAAATAAAAGAAGATTGAAAATACCTGCCATTGGCTTAAAAAAAGCCGCCCAATATCAGAAAAATGAATAGCTCTGATGCTAATTTTGTTGCTATGAGCACGGACCAATACACCTGGAAGAGTCTATGTGGTCTGGAAGGCCTTGGCCAGGGGCTAATGAAGGGACTCAACTGCACATACCAAGCACAGGCTGAGAAAGAAATGCTGGCTCGATGAGCATCCTGCTTTTCATGCGCTTTAATTAACCCCATTATTGGTTTTAATTAGAGATGCTCAGGAGAATAATCGCTGAGTTTTGATCTGCTCTTTCTAACAGCAGCAGCATCCAAAGGAGCCTGAGTCCCTTCCCCCCGTGGAAATCCAGAGTCAGCACTTCCAGAGGGCTCCTCACGCCTCGCGCCGCGCACGTGGGAAGCGGCAGAAAGCGAGATCCCCCCGCCCGTGTGGGGGGAATTCGGGCTGGGATCCAAGGCTGGAGCTGGTGGTGCCGGCCCGAGGGGTGCCCAGAGCCCCAGGACCCTGCATGGAGCTGGAACCAGTTAAGCAGCTGTACCTCGGGGTACCTGAAATTAGCCCCATAAGGGCAGGCCCCGAGAAATGTTTGAGAAAAGAGCAGCGACGTTCTCAAAAGAGCCAGGATGTCAAAATTCACTTTTGAAAGTCTCCCCAGGAATCCCATCTATCTGCCTTTTTAGTCACTTTGAAGGTTGGTGATTAAATCCATACTTACAGTGTGATTCTCCCACACATGGGGAGCAATGGGAGCTTTGTCATCACCACTAATGGGGACAGGATTGTGAGGAATGAAATATGCAAGGAGTATGTGAGGGGAAAAAAACCAGGCTTGAAAATCATCAAATGAAAGAGCCAGGGGAGTTTTTAATTTTTGTTCATGCTTTAATTACCAAAAATGATAGAAGCACTTTGCCATTTTTTTTAAACCATTAAGTTTTAAAATGTCTGGGGTTGTTTGTTTGTTTCTTTAGGGAATGACTTACAATAACCAAGAGATATAAATCAACCCATGGTATTGCTTTTCTTTTCTTCTGCTGCCACAGCTTAAACAACCAAACAGCGGGGCAGCTTCTCAGCAGCCTGGATCCACCCCGAGTGCCCTGGGAAGGCTGGTGTGGGGCTGGCAGCACTGCTCAGCCCACAGGCTGCAGTACATGCCAGCCTTGCCCTGATGGAGCTGTCACACAACATTCTGGATGCCCTCCTGGCTGGGGTGCCCACAGAGCCTCCTGATGAGGCTGATTCCCCTTTGCTGAACTTTTGAGACCTTTCCCATCTCGGTTCAAAAAAGGAGCAGTGCTGGAAGTTGAAGGATAACCCTGTTTTTGTGATTATTCTGGGTGAAATACTTACTCTACTTTAACAACTTCATAAGACTTAACTGAAAAATGTATCAGGTCACACACGCAAATCTTTTCTGCTTTCATACCTCTCTACACCTTCCCTCTCCCCCTTCCCCTATCCCATATAAGCATGAGATTTTAATGTGCTTCTCTCTCTTTTGGGGTGTGAGACCACAGTGTCCCAAGTCCCCAGGAAAGGAAGCCCATGGGGCCATCCCCAAACCTCACCAAAGCAGCTGCCTTGGGTACCAGTGGTGGTGCAGCTGTGCTGGGTGGGAGGCTGGTGTGGGCCAGATGCTACAGGGACTTTTACTTGGAGTTTGGGACAATATCCTATAGGATGCCACAGTTTTCTAGCCTCTACTGTTCACAGGGACTGTCAGTCTGGTTTCTCTCAAGGGTCCTCAGAAATGGTTTTGCTCCAACAACCAAACACAGAAAACCAACGAGCTGTCAGGCGGGAACATCCACAGCATTCCCCAAGGACCATTGAAGAAGAGGGCCAAAGCCATGGGATCTCTCACTGGACTCTCCATTCATTCCCTTCTTTTTAAAACCTTCCCTCCATCAATAAAGCATGCTGGATGGGCAAACAACCCCCTGGCATTGCTCACCAGTGACATGTGACACTGCACCTCACAGCCCTGTGCTTTGTGCCAGTGGGCAAGATCAAATGGCCAGAGGAAGCCAAGGCAGGAGCAGGGCATGGCTCCCTGGGCAGCTGAGCTCCTGGAGGAGGCTCCTGCTGTCCTGTCTGCAGGAGGTCAGCCTGCCTGCTCCCTCCTTCAGTGTTTCAGCTCTCTGTTTTGCAGAAGGGCAGAATTTCTGTAGAATGCAAATGGTAGCTGCTCTGTGTCTCACAGGCATACTGTGAGGATAAATGTATTAAAGATGTGCAGAAGTCAGAGTCCACATCAGGGCAGAAAATCTTAGGGAAGATAAATACGCCTGTAGACACCAAGTAGTCTCTTTCTTTGATGCTTTAATGCCTTTATGGTCAATAAAGGAACCTTGAGTTTCACAAAGGCTGTCTGACAGTTCTAATATTAGCATCCTCACCACATCCTTGACGATGCCTGTTTGTATCTCTGTGTGATGCTGATGTTGTTGGTAACATTTTCATGTCTGATAAACCAAACTACAAACCTGGTTTGTGCTTGACCGTGAAATGGTTTGCAAAAATGAAGCAAAACACAGTTCAATCATTTGAAAATGTGAGGAGAGGAAGATTACATCAATATTTCTGTGTTACATGAAAAGATGTCTGTTGTTTCTTCATAGGAAGAATAATAACTTAGTAAAGGAGTAAATGTAATTCAGCAGAAACACCAGTGGATATTAGCATTTCCCTTGGCTTCAGTTCAACCAAGTCAAGAGCTTTTTGTGATAAATTCAGTGAAGAGAGAGACCAAGCTGTGGGGATGCTGTGCCAGTAGCTGCAGTCCCAAGGCAGGTCCTGCTGGGAGCTGCTCCCACCCCATCACACACGGGAGCAGGAGTGCAACCTCGACCTGACAGAGGTTACACACCCTCAGCGTGGCCAAATTCATCTATACTGGAGCAGGAGAGATTGTGCCATCAATCACCTGCACCAGGGATGAAGTTAAGCTGCGTGTGCAACTTCCCTTTTCTCTTTTCTTGCTTGTGGAGCCTTACCCACTCAATCACAGCTGCCTCAAAGGAGGGTTTGTGTGGGGTTTTTTTTTTCTCCTTCCCTGGAACATTTGACTAAATCACATTTGCAGATATTTCAAATGTTTCATTCACGTGACACCTGAGCTTTATTTACTTTTGAAATAAGTCATCTCATTAACAGAATTCATTATCCATTATTACTGTCATGTCATTCTCCTAATAAAAGGAATGACTGTAGAAGCATTCAGTGGCTTAGCTGGTAGCATAGTGAGCTATTATGCAGCAAACCTGCATTCACGCTGTACATTGGTATGCCAGGGCTGGCAGAGACTAGGAGCATCAATGAGGTAATAGTCTTAATCTCTGAGGGGAGGATTATGTTGTGCTGCACTGCAAATACCTCCTACTGTTAGCAGGATAATACTTCAGATGGAGCTATAAATTGTTCAACAAATAAGGACAGGTGCTGGGAAGAGGGTGAAAAAAACCCTGCAATGTTCCACCATTATCTCCAGATAAGAGGTGGAAAAACTGTTGTTCTCACTGCTAAACTATTATCACTCTTTCTCCATTTAAATTACCAGCGTGGCATGGCCAGCCACTTGAAAGTGAAGTGCATCGATAGGAGTTGGGTCTCTTCTTCCCAGAACTGCTATTTGCTTTGTGACTGAAGAAATGCTGGCTGTGATATCCACACGTGTGGCATGAAGTGATCACGGGCAGGGTGCCCCAGACACACCATCCCATCTCCCTGTGTGAATTCCCTGTTCCAGACTGTCTTATGGCACATCTGAGCCTGGACAGACTGTGCTCTTCACTCTTTTCCTGCTCAGAAGTGCAGTCAGGATTCATTACTGCCCATGGCATCACAGTTTGTAGCTGCTCTTTTCCATGTTTTATAGACCTGATACTCTGGTTTCACCTTAACTGACCCTTAATAGCAGGTCCTAGAATGAGAAAGAGATTTCTCAGTTATTAGTGGCAATAAAAAAGTTGGCTTTTTTATAGCCACGCTTTCCAGACCATCTTGTGCCATAGGATGTCAGTGAGTATCACAAAGCTGAGCAAATAGTATTATTCCCACTTTACAGAGGATAGATATGTGATTAACATTAAAAAGTATTTGAGCAGTGCTTTTCTGGGGTAAACTTTATCCAGTGGTCCCTGGAAAATGCTGCTCTATCATAGAATGCAGAAAAGCATTTAATGGCAATGTACAGACCACCAGTTCAGCCTAAAATATAACCAGGGGTTTGCTCCTAAACAAGTTTTGCATTTTATACGTAGCAGTGATTTACCATGGTCCCAGCACTTGTCTCTACTTTTATCCTGCTGTTCTTCTCACTGTGCTAGAATGTGGATTGATCCAAAGCCTAAATCCAGCCACACAACAAACCAGAGGTGGATTTTGAGGGGGAAGCAATGCTTTCAGTCTCCTAGGTTAGTTCTGGAGTCCAGCTGAGAAGCTTTGCTTTGGACCTAGGCAGCATTAATTTAATTTGCCTCACTTCTCAAGGAACAGAAGTCGATTTCCTTGCTTACCCAGCTGTGACTCAGGGACCTGCTCTTTGCCCAGACCACATCTCTTATGATGCAGCAAGGACCTTTTCACTCACCATGTGAAACCCTACCTTTTGATTAGAAATTCCCAGAGAAACATTTCCAGGCCCCTGAATCAACAATTTTTTAAATGGTTTTGCTCATGGAAAATTTCAGCATTTGCAAACACGGTCCTGTTTTGGGATTACAGCAAATGAGGGAATATTGACCTTGCCCACCAGCTTGAAATTACTTTAAAAATTTTATCGAAGCTCATACTTGTTCAGCCCTGAGAAGTGGGAAGAGAGACCTCTTTTGGGCAAACTCTTAGCAACATCTGATTTAAAAGATGTTCAGATTGTGGGTTGGACTCCTTTCCCAGCCATACACACAGAGGCATCCAGTAATTCCCCCCATATTACTGGTCTTTCCTATCTGTGGAACCAGTACAGGCTAGTGGAGAACCAAGGACACAAAGTAGCTGAGGATATAACTAAACCAATTTGTCAACCAGAATCATTGGAACAAATGAAAATCTCTATGCACTTGTTTAATTTTTAAAATTTTGTGTTGATCCTTCTTCTACAGGAGGCACATGCAAGGAACTCCTGCTTTTCCTTGCAAGAAAGGCTAACCTGCTGCTCACTGCGATTTCATCCTTTCCATGTCTGCATCTTCCTTTCCATAAATTAATAAACTTTTTGCTCTCAGTTTTTTTCCACCCTTCTCCACAGAAATGGCAGGTTTCATTTGCTAGAGAGTTAACCAGTTCTCCTCACAGATACAAAGGCTGGGATAAAAAAGTCTGTTCCCCTCTAAGCTCTTGGTCTGAAGGTTTGCTTTAACACCTACTCACCCAGTCACAGCAGCTTGTCACAGTATGACTCAAACCCAAGTGTTTTCTTCAAGAGGGAGCTTTAGCTGGAAGTTGTGTGACTTTGTGGCCAAGCACAGCCACTCCAGCACGGATCTGACTCCAGTTTCTGTAGAAGCTGGGGCCTTTTTGACACAAAAGGGAATTTTCCCAGTTGGAACTGCACCCTATTTGCACTCACACCGATTAACCACTGCTGAAAGTGGTGTGAAGTGTCTTTATGGTGATTGGAAATCTAAAACCACCTTGGCAGAAGTGAGAGTGAGATTTGCAAATTTGTCAACAGAACGGCTTGTCTCTGGTTCCCCTGCAGCCAGGTATGAGAGATGCTTAGTGAAAAGCAGGAGACAATCCCAGTACCAAAATCCAAACACACACTGCTTTACCAGCACTGCAACCCAGTGAATCCCAGTCTTTTGGTTGATTTTCAGCAGTTTTTGGAAGAGTTTTTATCTTTCTGATTTAAGAGACAGTGTTACTTAAAACCCCTTAACAGTCAACCAAATGTCAAAAGATGAAAAAAATTTTCCATCACCCTCTGCTTTTTATAAAAATATATCAATTTAATAACTTGGTTTAAAGAAAAACAGAATGATCATGTTAAAATACTGCCAAATTTATAAACTTTGACAGTCCCACATACTGAGATGAACAGGCAAATTTATTTAATAAGAAATAAAATACATTTTCTCCCTGCATTCACTGAAATAATAAGACAGACACATCTGTCCCAAATTTCTTTTAAGGAACAGAATGGCTGCTACTAACTAGAAAATAGTGCCTTTCTGCTGGCTTACCTCAAGATAAATTTACAGCTTCACTGTAACAGTATCAGAATTCAAAATGTAATAAGTTCAAGTAGAACGAGATCAAACATTTCTGTCCACATTAACTCTTTGATGTCACAATTCAATATCTCACAATGAAAGATGGGGATTTAAAATGCAGGAAAGTTTATGCAACTTCTTGCTGTTCTCAAAGTGGAAATATCTGTAGGGTCTGTTCCGTGGGGTTTGCACATTCCTATAGGAATATGTGGTGAGCATGGCAGAAGGCTCCACTCACACAGGAGTCACACATCTATGTGATTTTTGGGAGATGCAGGTCTTATTGTTGACACAGACCTCAGAGCCTCAGAGTCCAGTAGCTGTTTAGAGACCTAAACCAACATCTCAGAGATAAAAATGTCCCAGGCACACTTCAGTGCAAGATCTTTGTGCCAACACATTTCAAAAGGATTTCAGGGAAAGGGATGGTTCTTCTGCCATCTGACCTCAGAGGAGGGATAGACCACACTCACCTCCAAACACAGCAGAAAATGGAAATCAGTAATTACAGCCATATAAAAGAAAAATGGTACATTTGTCAAGACAGAGAAGAGTCATCCTTCTCTATAACAACAGGTAGAGTTATTACACCCTGTGTCCCTAAATCTCCAGAACAAGGGATTTATGCAATGTCCCATATCAAATGGAAAACCCTCCTTGATGAATTTCTGCTGTCCTCCCAGACCAGACATTTCTTCTTGATCTGAAGCCTTCGGTCCTCTCTGTTTCCTTTGTGCTTCTCAGATGTCACCAAGAGGATACCAAGAAAAACCAGCAAGGAACTTCTTTATTTAAGAACTTAGAATCAGATCATGCAAGCCAAACAGGCACTTTAGCAATTCTTCAGTTTCGTGTGGCATTTCCACATACTGGGCCAACATAGTGGGGACTGGAGTGCTGGGAAAATGAACTTTGAGAAAAGCGGTAACAGCAGAAGACAGGAAAGGTGTGCCAATAACCAGCCACAATTGCGAACCTTCCTGATGAGAACCAAGAAAAGGTTTAGTGGGGGTAAATGAGAGTCAGCTAAAGAGGCTGCAGCTCCCCACCAGTGCTGCCTGACCAAGTCCTTGTTTGTGGGTTGATGTGACACTGCTGCAGCTGTGCCCTGGCACTCGTTCAGCTTGTGCTGGCCACAGAGTGCTTTTCTGGTCTAGCCTGAAACAGTTCTGCAAACAAGGCAAGCTGTATGAGCAAAAATCACTTGATGCCAGTATAAGCTGGGTTTCCCTGAAAGCTTTTGCCAGTGTGAAGTGTTTTTAAAAACTGTAAAAATAAAAAACAAAAAATGTCGCACCCTTGGCTGGCACTGGCTCGTGTGCAGACATTTTAAAGATATATTTGGCTCAGGTTTGCTATTGCTGGATAAGACTGCACCAATGTAATTGAAGAATGTTATGATAATAATAAATGTCATGTTTATTAACATATTTAACTGCATTAATAAATGGGAAACTGTCAAACTGGTGTTACCCTGAGCAAAGACCATAATAACACTAAGTGGTAACTCTTGGGGACTATGTGAAAACAAGAATCTTTCTTCTGATGGAGTTGTGAAGTCTGTAACTGAAAACTAAAGCAATATCTCTCCCACTTTTGTGAAGAGCAACTTTTAGATAGGGAAGGTTACTTAGCAGGGTCCAGAACACACAATGAAAGCAGGAAAGGAAAAAGAAATGAGCTTGTACTATGACAGGTCGAGGTCTCTGGATTCCCAAAGGCGACTCCTTTGCCAACAAAAGCGTTTTGCTGTCTAAGAAACAGATTGTGAACATACTTGTCTATGAGAATCTAAATCTAAAGTGATTTAACCTGACACAGTGAAATGAAACCTTCCATGACAGAGTCCCAGAGGAAAAATTAGTGGCCCTGAACATACCTGCCTGGGACAAAGTACGTGCCCTCCAAGGGACTGACAGGTCAGACCCTGCATCTGCCCAAGAAATCTGAATAAAAATCCTTGAAAACTAAAATTAAAAAGTAGTTACCTGAATAAGGGTCACAGAATTCATCACTTTGTAGATAGGGCTTATTAGAACAAGAGAATATCAGGCAGACACAACAAGTATGACCTACCATAAACCAGCTAAACCACATCTGCATATAAGAATGTACCATTTTTATCCTGTGGAGCTGCCTGGTTTTCAGAGCATTATTAGTGCTGGAGAATAGCTCTGCTCAATGGCAAACAAGTGATGGCCTCACCTTCTGCACAATTGGCACATAATGGGGACTGTAAACTGGGGAGACTAAACAGCTGGGAGCCAGAATGGACCATTTGCCCCACTGCTCTTGCCGGCTGAGTTTTGGAGAGGGAAGGTTTTAAAAAAATATTTGCACATTTTTTCCTATTCAATCAGCACTTTTTCCATAAATGCTTGCAGGTTAGAAGGACTTTTGGACCCTGACCAGACAAAGTTGACTACTTGCAAGTGAAGAGTTTGGAAGTCAATAGGATTACTCACCTGTTTGAGAGCTCAAAGAAGCAAGGGAGGCAAGGCTTGTAGGGAGAGGTAAAGTATTTTATGAGGAAAACTGACATCACTGGAGAAGATGGACAAGCTGCGATGGACACAATTTTTAAGTGCAAGCCCTGCCAAAGGTTTGAGTTTCTGGTGCAGATGAATTATTTGGCTTCTCTTGTTTTTGAAACACCTCAGGGCCAGTTTCCTCCCATTTCCAGTCACTTGGCTGTGGTGCCTTTTCCCACAGCCTCGTCCATGAGATCTGAGCTGCTCTCTAGGTGTACCTTTCTTTTTTCACAGGGCACCTGAGGCAGCTCCTGAATTATATGCCTTTAATTCAAGGGGATTTAGGACACCTGACGTGTCATGTAATGCTACACAATTACATCCCAGATCCTGGCTTTCAACATCTAAAATCCAGCAGACCTGGATGAGGTGATGTCAGGCTGAGTTTCTTTGTGGTTCCATTATGGATTTCTTTTTTCATTTTGGACAAAGATTAGCTGTAGCATAAAGCAAATCTAAAAAAAAAAATAAAATGTGGCTCTGGATTCTTTATATACTCAATGCTCTAATCCACCCTCACATAACCTGTTCTGTCACACAGCCCTTGGTGTAGGTGTGTGGATGGGATGTGATGACTGAACTCCATTGTGTGAACACCCACACAGCACAAGCAGACGGAGCTGCTGCTGCAGCTCTTCCTCCAGCACAGCAGTGGAGCCCAACCATCCTTCCTCCCCACCCACCCTCTCACCCCCTCTGTGCTCCCTTCTTTACCACACAGGGAACTACTTTCTGCAGGCCAGACTGGAGTCTGAGCTTCACTCCCTGCTCTGGATCTGCTCCAGAGATGGAAAAAGGTCCTCACTGGTCCCTGATGTCACCAGAGCAGCAGGATCCCAGCTCTGCAGGTGAGAGTGGAAAATGTGATGTGCTTCATATTGCACAAACCCATGAGCTGACAGTTCTTTTGAAGATGAGCAAGAGAAGAGGGTGGGGATAAAGATTTCAAGTGCATGTTCCCCAAATATTCCACTGCATTTGACAAACAAGGTCTTCATTTAGTTCAGCTCATGCTGGGCATATTGAAACTCTACTAGAATTTATATTATTTCTCCCAGTGCTGCAACTTTGCAATCAAATACCTTCCTATACTCATTTTATATTTGTCAACCTTCACAATATTCACCAAATGCAGAATCTCTGAAAAACAGTGGATTGGTAAACAAGTGCCACTGCCTGCTAATAAAATAAACTGTGCTACAGAAACTTAACAGGTTGTGTGTTGAATGTTTAAAGAAAAAACAACAAAACAACTTCCACCCACCCAAATATCAATTCAATAAATTGGCCAAAAGCCTCATAGGCTTACACAAATCTACTTTATCATTAGGAAAATACGTGCAAAGGAAGATTCAGTCCCTAGCAGGATGCAGCCTAAGAAATGGAGAGGTAGCAAAAGGGAGATTAGAAAAAGCAATGAGGCACAGAACAATGGCAATATATCCCTTATATTTGTCTGAAGGAAACCCAATTGAAATCTAACTAAAAATTGTTGCCAAATATGCCATTAGCTGATTCCAAAACCTGTTTCAACAGCTCAAACATTTTTCATATCACTGGGACTGCACAGGTGCCTACAAAGGTATAATTTGAACTTGTTTCTTATAAAACAGCTCATAAGTAGAAAATACCCTGGTTTAGCCATTATCAGGCATATTTTTCTAGGTGCCCATAATGGCAAAAGCAGCATAAGCCACTCACATCGTTAAAACTTTGGGAGCTGACCAGGCTTAGCACACAGGCTCTGTGAGACCATAAAGAAAATGTCTGCGAGCAAATTCCTATCAAGAATGAATCAGAACTCTGTGTAAAAGGTAATTTCAGCATCTCTGGCCCAGCAAAGTAATGCCAACTTGGGTATATAAGATAGGTATATATACCTATATAAGATATAAGGCCAAAGTCTTTCTACTTAGACAACATTTCCAAGCAGAGAAAATAAAAAAAGTTTGTGTTGTATGAAACGTAAGTGGGTATTAGCCCTTTGTGTTCTTGGTCTTTTAACAAAAACTAATAACACACCCTCATTCTAAAATTCACAATCGCATCGTTTAATGGTTGCAGCTTGTGCCAGCTCTCTGGATTAGTAAATCAAAATAATGAAATTGTGAAATATCTTCCTACCATCAAGAAAAGAAAAAAAAAATTGTTTCAGGGTTTTCCCAAGCATTTGCAGTGATGATCTTGCCAATCAATTCTTGTTGTGTAGTGAGCAGAAAAGAACTAATTATATGACTTTTTTTTTTTTTTTAATTTCAGAACAAAGAACATATAATAATTATTGGTCCTGGAAACTTAAATATAGAATATGCTGTAATACTGAGTTCATTAAGACTTGAGGGACTGGTAATAATAATAAGGCATTACACAGCCCTAAGGAGCTTCATATCTAGAAGGTAAATACTTAAAAGCCATGGTACATCAGCAAATCCAGAGGCAGGAGTAGAGATTATTATGGTTTTAGGTGAGGGTACATTATAATTCTTGTTTTTAAATCAGCTTTAAATGTGATTGCAGAAGAGCTGGATTCCGAAAAGAGCTTTGGTGTGCAAGAACATGGGAAGGGCCTGAAGTTTGCTTTCTACTCCTTGTTTGTTGGTACTCTGGGCTAAAAACAGTGCCTGAAAATCATTAAGAATTGAACAAACTGAAGTTAAAAGCTTTGATCATGGAGTGGAAACAGGAAGCAAGTAAGTGTGTTGTGTTTTCCTTCATTGTTTTGCCTTTAGACCACGACATTTGAAATTTAAAGTCATTGTTTGCTGATTTTGTTTGTTTACACTCTCTGTGTATCGTGTTTTGATCAGCTCCGTTCACTTTGTCATACAGAAGGACTCTCACTGCAAAACAGCAACCACAAAGCTGCCCTTGTTCCTGACAAGCTGAAATACCTGAGTGATTAAAGCTATTAAATGACCTCTCTATCCTTAAAGCACTGAACAGCACCTAAGCCTTAACTCAGTAATAACATATGATCTATATAATACACCTCCAGTTATAGAGTCTCCCTCTAGTTACTCTGTAACCCTAGTAAATATAATATTGGTAATTAATGAATGCACTGGGGTGTTCTGTCTCCTGAAGGGCCAGGCTGCCTGTGCTTTGCTTTGCCCCTGAGGAACACAAACCTTGTGGAGAAAAAGGAGAGGAGAAATCACCTTTGGGGCACTCCAGCTTTACTTCTTGGAATTGCCAGTGATTGCACAGCCCAGCTCCAAATAAAATACAGGATTTCAGTCGTGGGCTGGTTACATGTGCCAGTCACTGGAGTACAGGAGAGGGGGACTGGTGGAAGAGTTGCTGTCTGAAATAGAAATTTTGGTTGGAAAAGAATCCTAGGGAGCTGATGTTCCTTTTAGTTGTGCTTCTGAAGGGCTGCTTTAGAGAGCTTGGCTGCTGTGACTCCTCTCCCTAGGATGCCACCTCTCCACAAACACCAGGAGTATCACAGCTCACAGAACCCACCAGTCAGCATAAATATTCTGTTTCCACAATGCCTGACAAGGTGTTTTTGGATCTAGCACTGATACATGATAAGGACTTAAATGATATCTTATAGAAATGAGCCTGCTCCTGCAGCAAGGGGCTCTTGGACAAACACTCTGTAAAGTTAAGGGTGGAAAAGTCAAGAAGATGAGAAAAGCATCCCAAAGAAGCCCCTGAATTGAGGGAAAGGTAACAGCAGGATTAATGTTCAACTGCTTCATTTTGGGGTTTGCCATGAATAATTAAGTGTAATTAATAAATAGTGCCCTGAAGATAGGATCAAACAGACTTTGGGTGTGGTGCTTAATCCTTCCTGAGTTGGAGAGCAAGGCCAGCAGCCTATAATGGATTTAACTAATTCTCTTAATTGCAGCTTCATTTGCCTGATCTTTCTAAATGGTATTAATCTAGTGATTTGCAGAATAAGCACTTGGAAAAAACTTACCAAAATCACGGTAGGATCTCAAAGATACATTTCTCTTCTAATATTTTCTTCAGTGGGAGAAGAGATTTCATTGTCAATGCAAATTCTATTAATTTGGCTAAGCGTTCGCAGCCTTTGTTGGCATAAAATAAGAATTTAAAATGTCATTAACAAATTCAACCCTTAGAATCAACATTGGAAATGACAAATTCTGCAAGACTGCTAATTAGTTATTTACAGATTAAATACTTCTAAAAGGCAAAACTGCAGCATTTGACTCTCGTTTCTGCGCTGGGTACTGAAGCACTGCCCAGATTTCTGTGTCTCACAGAAGGAAACACATCCCACGTGTTGACAACCACACTGGGAGACAAGATAATCACATTTCTTCATCACCCTTTGCCTGGACAACAAATCTGCACAAGAGGCTTCTAGCTCTGAGCAAATTCCAGCTAAGAGGAGTTACAGATCATATCCTCAGGTTGGCCAGATCTGATCTGCCCTCTGCTCCCACCACACACCACCACTCAGTGTTCAGCTCCCTTCTCTACAGAGCTCACTAAGTTGAGCCCATGAGAGCTAAAACAATTAACAAACCAAGAGATGCAGAAGTTAAACCCACTGCCAACAGTTTCCCTCCATGGGCACAACAGAAAATTTCTTATCTGATAGCATTTTGTTGGAGAAAAAGGAATAAACTGCAACTCCTGTGGAAAAAAAGTGAATCTGAGTGAATGGCTTTGACTTGCCAGAGGTGACTGACTGCGCCAGTTTTGACTCTTGAGCCATTTTGAGTTTGATTTCCTACCTAGGTCCTGCAGAGGTAACTGCTGTCCTGCCTGCCTGAAACTCAACAGCATCATTTGTGTTATCACCCATGGAAATAAATGGCAAAATTCCCTCTGGCTCAGTGGTGCAGCAGCTGCCAGCGGAGTCCAATTCTGCTCATGGCAAGGATTCTTCCATCTTTTAATTACAGACTGTGAATAAGATACATATAAAACTTAATCAAACACAAGCAACAAGGGCTGTCCAACCATGCCCAACACTGTGCTGCTTTAATGTAGGTTCACAACACTCATCTTTTTCCTCCCTGTGGTTTGTTGCCTCCATTGCTGTGTTTTGCCTTAAACTGGGCTGTAAATTATTAGGGAAAACATATTTGTTTTTTTCCTCTGTGTTTGTGCAGCATTGAACACTGAGAATCCAAAGGCCTGTCACCCTACTGTACTATTAATAACTAAGACCAGTAATTATTTTATTCTCATTATCAAATCAAAGAAATAACACAGCTTCAAAGCTACACATGTTGTTGTAAGTAGCAAAGTGCATGTGATATCCATGGCCCTTTTGCTGCTCTTAGCTAGCCACTAACTCACTTAATTTTGTGTAGTTTAGCACATTACAAGATTGTTCAGGAGTGCCATAAATGATGTCAGGCACCATCAGAAACCACTTCAGAAAATCATTGCCTGTAGCCAGATCAAAAGGTGAACACCTGGAAACTTGCAGTTCTGGGAAAGCAGAATAAATCTTTTTTTTTTCCCCTTTTTTTCTCTCTTTTTTTTTCCTTTCTCTTCCTCTTGGAGATTTGTTTCTTTTTGCCTTAAAGAATTTGAAAGGTTTATTTACAGCTTTTCAAATGACCCCTAATCTATTTAGAAAAACATAGCATGGCAAATTCATCTCGGGTGTAACTCCATTTGTTGACTTAAGCAGACTTGTGCCAGAAGGGAGCCTGGCCGAGGAGTTTCTCTGCAGAGAAAAACAAAGCATTTGAATACAACTCTTAATAGGCTCCTTGAGTCCCATCACAGACCGTCCTGGAATATATTTATTAAAGGTAATTCTTTTATTGTGGTAAGATTGTATCAGTAACTGAAACTCGTGGTATTAGTTTTAAACCTTGTCCTGCTCCCCAGGCTTCGCTGCTTGAGGCTGGTAATTTTCACAGCACCTGACAACGTTTAAAGAGACATTGTATTATGTAGTTGAGTGAAATCTAAGACCATAAATAACTGGGAAAGTTGCTTATTTTGTCAGATATCAGCAATATAATTAATTACAATCCATCAGGGTCAACTTTCAGGAAGCAATGTAAAAAGTTGTTTACTGTGGAACTGCGGAATTCAGAGATGTGCTGGGAGCCTGTTGCAAAGACACAGAGTCCATAAGTAATATTAAAATGATGTCTGCTATATAATCAAAAGCTAATTGATTTAAGCCCACAAATTGCTAGCATGCTTCTCTTGAACATGTTTTTATACTGATTCACTATTTTTACATGAATTTGTTATTTTTCTCAGCAAGTCCCAGAAAATGATTTTTTAAATGAACACATAAACCCCAGAAAAAGAATCTGTGGCACAAAATCTCTATCAAAAACAATAGCTGCTGATTTTCTTGCACTAAGGATAGAGCATGAATCTGGCTGTAAGAGCTCTCTCCATATGTTGTCTATGGAGCAGGGGCACGGGAAGGGCAATAAAGGGAAAGGATTGGCAAAAAGGATAAGGAAAAGAGACTCAGGAGAGAGCAGGGAGAGAATTCAGGAAGGGGAAATACAGAAATGTTCTGAAAGCAGAAATCAGCAAGTGTGATTGGGAGGTTGAGGCAGCACCAAAGCAGCAACAGACAATGGATCCTCTTCCTTGCTTGGCTGGTGGCTGGATATAATGGTCATGGAGCATTAATCCTCCCTGTCCTGTCCCAAGCCTTAAAAGATCCAGTGATGAAGCCAGCAGAAAACTGGTGAACAATTTGTGCATATTTTGGATGAATCAGTTGCTTTGCTTTCATTTGGATGCTAATGATGTTGTGATTGCGTTAGAGTGAGCTGGGTTTGGGTTTTCTCAAGTACACAAAAAATCTGTACAGTTTTAATTAGTTTGCTATGAACGAGCTCACTTTAAAGAGTAGCATTTAGTAGATTGTAGAAGATTTCCATCCCTTTTTTCTGACTTTAATATACCAATTAAGATTTGTGCTTGCTGCACTGTTTTGGCCTTATAGTTTTGGTCGTATAATTTAACAATTTATAAGGAAATCCTGAGGCCACAGAGCATTTGCAAACACACACCAAGCTGAACTGATGGGGAGAGCACTAAGAGGGGAATTTGTTTCAAAAACAAAAATAACCTTTTGCAGGAAAAGAACTAATAAAACAGAGCTTTTTAATGAGGCACCCAAACAATATTTTTACAAACCAACTTCTTGCTAAAGAAGCTGTCTGGGTGTATGTACGTGCATTGCTGCTAAAACCAATTACTTTACTACATATGCTAATAATACATATGTATGATCAGCAAATACATATGCTAAAAATTCAGCCAGGGTAAAAGTGTTAAAGGAAAAAAAAAGAGTAGTATTCTGTAGAATGTTGGTTTGATTTATCCAAGCAACTTGAATTTTTACACCACAGGGAAGAAAATGTTTTCTTTTTTGCATAAGAAACAACAGCAGGTAACTTAAAAGCAACAAATATAAACAGTGCCAAATCCCAAGCAATTATTTGAGATAAGAGTAAATTAAATGCTCAAATTATTTCTATATACATATATATGATCCAGCATCACTGGGATTTTAAAAAAGGCTTCATGAGAGCAAGGTCAAACTCTGTAGCAACAATGATACTATAGACACTATTCAGATATAGATTTATTAGGTCAGATAACTTTTGGTTTTGCTCTCCTCTATGAAACACACTTACAATCCTTTCTGCAGTCCCAGGTTACAAATGGCAAACTTAATCTGAAGAGAAACATTTATATATTTGATTTTAACTGCAATAACAGCTCTATTCAGTTAGAGCCCTTAAACCTTTTAATAAAGCAGATACTTGACAAAAAGTTTTTATTTTATTTTTATAATAGATGTATCCCCCAAAAGCTTGAAGTGATAAATCTGACTATAGAGTAATATTTCTCAGTATTTGCCACATAGTTTGTACGTATTAGTGTTGCATAATAAATAGATGTTTAAAATATTTGTTCGTAGAGGTCTTTCCTTGAACTTCAGTGTAAGTTATCTAAACAGTTGAAAAAAGATTTATAGTTATGAAGAGGCCTATATGTCAAGCAAAGTTTTATGATATGTTCCATAATAAATTAGCAATAAATGGATACAGGTGACTGTGGAATTTATGGCCTTTAATGTTTTAATGCTCCACTAAAGAAAAACCTATTATTAAGGTCCTAAAGGGTAATACAGGAATACCATCTACAAATTGTCAAATTAAATAGTTGTAGCCAGGTATTTGAGCTGTGGAATGTTTTGGTTTGACCAGCAGCAGGGGTGAACAGCAAAGAAAGCAGGAGAAGACCAGATAATTTTTGAAATAAAACTGAGGATTTCACCCTGCAAACCCCACTCGCTGGAAATGATGGGTCTGATCCTAAACCATCTCGCATTTGAAAAACCTGTAATTATCCAGGTAATCTAAGTCTGCTTGAAGGGCTCCAAATCACTCATACAGGTAAAAGCTGAAGGATTCATCCCAGTTTAATGGACGGCTAAAAGCCAGTGAGTGAAGCTTTGCTTGACAGAGACCTTTCCAAACGTTTCTGCCCACATGAAAATTATTGCTTGAATTCAAGAAATAACACACTGTGGAAAAGAAATGGATTTCACTGTCCTAACACTGTGACCTCAGGTAACACTGGAAAGTGCCCTAAAACACAAATGCCAATTTGTTGCTGCAGATACTTGTGAACATCTCTTAAGTGATTAAACCTTCATAAAAAGATAAAAATATGGATAAATTGGATGAGAACCCAACCAGAAAATAAACCAAACCTTTGGGTCAAAACAGGGATGGTACTTGGTGAAGTAAAGAGAAAGAGATTTATCTTTGAAGGGAAATCAGACCTGGCAGTGAGGAGTTAAGATCCCAAAATGACTTGGCAGTGCTGCCCGCTCTCGGGAAACATCCTCCCCAGGGATGCAGCGGAGACGCAACCCCGTCCTCAAAATTGCTTTTTAAGATTAAGCACATCCAAGCCATTAGCAGGATGTCTGCACGTTAACACATCAGCACAAGGATAGGGCCAGGGGGAGGGGGAAAGAGTTATGCAAAAGTGCTCTGCGACTGCCATTGGGGCAGTTCATCCCTAAAAGGAAACACGTTACACAATCCTCCGCCTAATAGGGTTGGACAGTAATTAAAAAATATCTTTTATTTGGAGAGCTGGGTCTTGAAACTACCAACTCGCACCATTAATCTTTTTGATGTACTGCAAAGATCTGCGGCAGAGGTCAGCGAGCAGGAGCTCTGCCATTCGTAGGGGGACGAGCTCCCTGATGGGACAGTGAAGTGCAGAGCAGATAAAGCCAGTGTAAAGTGTAAAGCCATTGCACCCCGTTATCAGTGAGCTGTGGGTCACAAAGGGACCGTACGGTGACCATGATCACATCCCCATCTGCTCTCGTATCACCGGGCCATAGGAAAATCACCTTGAAAAAGACCAGCAGCTCCCCAGACATACAATTCAGGTGAGGCAACTGCACAAGGGAAGGATTTAAATTGAAAGGAAAGCAGGAAGAGGGCTCACCGCTCTCAGGGTGCCTTCATCTGCTCCTCAGAGATGGCAGAGCCAAACCTACTGTAAAATGAGGTGTCTGAGCTTCAAGTTACACCACGCTGACTGTGCCATAGCAGCTAAAGCAGCAAACCCAGTGCTGAACTTTATCCTCTCAGCATTAACACTGCTCTGTCCCACCAAATGGTTTCAGCAGTCCCGTTTGCTCCAGCCGGGGAATCTTCTGCTCTCAAGCACCTCGATGTCCTCTTCCAGTAAAACGAAATCCCCAGAGTGGCCACTGGCAGTGTAACCAGGCAGAGTTTGTGGTCAGGAGGGAATCTATCCATGGCCAGAACAGGCAGCAAATAACTGTTCCACAGCGGAGCCTGGAGGGCAGTGTTTTAGCCAGCCTCTAGCACTGCCTCAGAGGATGTGCCAGATTAAGCCCTGTTGTCATTCAAATAATCTCCAGCATGGCTCAGTAAAGAGAGAAGCTCTCCACTGCAGATAGGGATAATCGTTAATTAACCCATTAGTCTTGCTCACTTCACAGCTCCTTTTCCTTCCGTTCTCTACTGTCATGACACCACGAGATGTTTTTCCTTATTTTGACAGGGCTGAGAACCTCGCTTTGGGGCTTTTTTTAGATTTGGAGGTATTTTTAAAAAGAATTTGATGAACACCTGTGATTTCATCTGGAAGTTGTTTTTATCCCCATGCTGTGAAGAGCTAACTTCCAGATCACCCTCCTATCCATATGTCTGTCAGATGTGTTCATCTTCTGCTGGGCTGGGCAGGGTGCTTGGACTTTTTTCCACGATGAACTACGAGTTTATCTGACCTTTAACAATGCCTGCTGCAGGTGAGTTGTAAAGCTATCTGCTGTTCGGATAAAACTCAGATACTATCTACAGGTATGGCCTGTGTTTCCAGGAACCTCCTGCTGAGCTCTGTCCAGAGGGCCAGCAGTTATTGCTTCCCAGGGAAGGCTCCTTCATCCCCAGGGTGAAGCTACTGCAGAGTCTAATATAATGTAAACTCTCAATAGTTGCTGTTTCCTTGTGCTTTTATTTGCCATTCATTACTTGCCCTAAAAATGCTGTATCACTATAAAAAGGCAGATTATCAAACAAAGATCCTGTGATTATTTTTTTGAACGCTTTCTCCCTCAGGACAGAACAAACTGAGGTGATTGTGTGAGCAAAGGATTAATTTAGCTTGGTTAGTGTGCCCAGATCTGGCTCTAGGGTGTAATATCACCTCTCTATTGTCTCTGTATCCATTTCCGCTCAGGAAATACGGGGGAAGGACATCCTCTGATGGATTTTTTTTTTCTTCTTGGACAGCAGAAATCAGCAGACTTAGATCTTTCTATCCTTTTTAGGTTAACAGTGTCTTTTATGCCCGATTTCAGCAGCTGTGATAAAGAGCCCACATACAGAAATACTCTGGAAAGGTCAGTTCACAAGAACACTCAGCTTCTGAGGACAGGACAGATAAAAAACTCTTGTGCAAAGAGAGTTGATATCTTCTAAATAAAAAGGTAAGAAAAATTAGGACAGATTTGCAGATTCAAGACAATATTTATCTAATTTACATATTTAGCTGGCATATTTGTGCAAAAGAGAGAAAAAACTACTTCATCACAGGTAAGGTTCTTCAATAAAACTACAAACTTCTAAATGATTTTCAGGCTTTTCTGCCTCTATCCACTATTGCAACATGATAAATCCTTAAACATATTAGACAGACATTCTTGAAGTTTGCAAGGTATGGGTATTTTAATGGCATCTACAGCAGTGCTCAAATGAGGATAAAGAAATAAAATTTATGGATTTCAGATGCTTCTTTGTTTAAAGCAGACTGAAAAAACAAGGAAGTGGGGAAGTGATAGGTGTAATGCACCACTATTGCTTTGTATCTGGGATTTTCAAATATGTTTAAATCATTAGAATCTCTTCATGCATTCAGACACATTTCAAAGAGCTTTGAAGAGTCTTCCTTCATACAAATGCTGTGTATTGGGAATGGGTGTGAACCAAAGCCCTGTTCTGGATATTCCTCTGCCAGTCTGTGGCTCTGCATCCCCACCTGAATTTTGCAGCTGAGGTCCCTCCCTGCTATGTCCAGGATTTAATATTCTTGTAACCCTTGTAAGGCACCATTTCAAGTACTAAAATTATATCAGTGACCTCTGAGAGCTGCAGCTGGGGAAGAAGGGATGCCAACCTTCAGCTGCTGCTTTCAGGCTGGTTCTCGGGTTGCAGGGACAGATAATGCTTCCAGCAACTCCAGTGGAAACTGCAGCATTGCTTGTCATGTACTGCAAAATGGGATTTCTCTTGGCTTGAGAAGTCTGCACTAAGCCAAAACTCAGCCAAAAAAAACCTGAGTAAAAATGCAGGTGTGTGGCTTTCATGCTCAGGTTGCTGCAGCAACTGGTACCAGAGGGAAAGGATAGCACCGTTTGCTCTAGACACAAAGGTAAAAGGAGCTGGATGAAAGCAGAAGGTCTTCTCTTGGAAGGAATGGGAAAAGTGATGGAAGGAGCACCAGACAGAAAAATGTCCAAGTGGAGGTGAAGAAATTTAGATGGGATTTTTCTTACAGGGACAATACAGGACAATACAAAATCAGAAATAATGAGAAGATGTTAAGCCTACTGGAGGGACAGCAAGAGGAGATCAGTGTTTGAAAGAGCTGCTATAAGAGATGGTTGAAAAAAGAAATAATATAAAAAAGGAGTGTCAGTTAATATGAGTTTAGACATTCCAGGAGTTGATGTATAGTCTGTATGGAACAAAACAACAACAAAAAAGAGGGCCACAGTTTTTGAAAAAAAGGAAAAGAAACCAAGACAGAAAAGTGAATGAATCAACCTCAATCTGTGCAGTTGCTGATACTTTTCACATGCTCAGAAGGGGCTTCCTAAAAGTGGAATGTCTTATGTTGAAAGAGAAATACAAAAGAAAAGCACCAGTAGCTGTGACTGAATATCCAAAAAATGTAAAGGTCCATTTGCACATACACCTTCAATATAAAGTGATAGCCTAAGACATCTGGGTAGCTGTGTGATTTCCTGGGTTAATTGATTTATAGTCAATTGTTTCACATTAAATATTTCCATAATAATAATGGAGCGTGACATTTTGGGTTTTTTCTTTCTAAAGGCATGCAGCAAGCTGAGTTTTATATCCGAATATATATGTCTCATTTGATATTGGCTTAATGGCTACTTTCCTAAACACAACAATGCCTAGCTCAACAGCATTTCTAGTGTGATTTATGTAACAGCCAAGTTCAGGAACATTTCTTCTTTTTTTTTTTTTTTCTTTCTCTGACAGTATCTTCTTGTAATTTTTTCTCTTCTGAATTTCAACTCAATAGGGTCTCAGGGAAAAAAAAAGGAAAAGAAGTTATGCTAATGAAATTCTGTTTCCCTTTTAAAGATACAAGCATAATCTTTTGCTAACAGGTTTATTGCAAATTCAGGCACACAGGATCAAAATTCAAAATTATTCTCATTTTCAAAAATAAAATCAATATGTAAAAATCTGTAAATCACAGCAGAGAGCACCACACCTTGAAATCAATAACCTAATTCATATATAAGGCTGAAATTCTACCACTAAAGGTTCTATGTGGTGAATGTAGCCCAAGCTTTTGTCTGTAAATTCATTTTACAAATCATCCCCACCTGGGGACTGGGAGAATGAAGCAATAGCAGAAAGTCACCTCTCCAGGAACCAACCTGACTGCAACTTGTCTGGTGTTGAATGTCTGGTTCTGGTTTTACTCCTGTAAGACTGAAGCTGAACTACATATTCTTGCCCTCCATCATCTGACAGAGGAATGCACTCAGCCCCGTAACATTTGCACTCCTTGTCTTGCTGCCATCGTTAAGAGAACCTCCTTCCTTGTAAAAATGTAACTACACGTGTTTCATAAAAATCGATATAAAAGTAACAACACCGGGTACTTACATCTTTCTGGAACAATTGAATGCTGAAACAAGCATCTCTGGTTCTTCCTCCTGCAAATGGATCAAATTACATTTCACTAGGTAATAAACTGTGGTACAATAGCCTGCCCAATCTGTTTTCATCTTGTCTGGTACAAAGTTTCAGATATACTCACTCATTATTCACCCTAATGGGCTGGGTTTGGCATATATTGAATGTTAGCGCTCTCCCTGGAAGCTGCAGAGGTTAACTGCTCCTAACAGCCTCTTTCCTTCCTTTCTGGGCATGTTTTCCCAAGAATATTTGAAGCAACAGAACTAAATGTCATAATACCTTACAATGAAGGTGCTGGTGCAGATCACAGCGATGAAATAATGGTAGCCATTTTTTTGTCCTAATCCTTGGTCACTGCAGTGAAACCTGGTCCATACCTGGAAATATTTTGAAATGTATCAGGGAAGCAATCTGCTCTTGCCAAAATGCTTGTAGAATTGAAGGCCCACGTTATTCAGCATTATTATCAGTCTTAATTCACTTTATTGGTAGTGTTTGCATGATTGTGGCTCTCTGTGAGCAAAAAAAATGCTGTCAGAGGCTGAACTGGAGATGTTACACCCTTCATTCCATTACCATTTCAGAGGAGGAAAAAAATCCTTCTAAATACAAATGACTTAATTTGATGTTAACTACGAGCTAACTAACAGTCATTGTAATCCTGTAAGTGGTCCTGCTGCAGAAAGTTCAAAACAAAGTTACTTTTAAAAACAGAAGCTTGAAAAACCTATGTATATAATTTCTAGGCTCCACAGCAAGGAATTACACAAATTGCTAATCAGGCACCAAAATGAATATAGTGTTGATTCAGTTGAAATGTTTTCTTTGCTCTCCTTTCGTGCTATAGTATTTCTCTAGTCCCTGCACTCAAAGTAGATACATCACATTTTGATGTAGTTAGGCTCTTTTCAAGGTGTGAAATTGGTAAGTACCAACACCAAAGGAAAAAAATTCTTTTAATACTGCGCTGTGCCACTTGAAGCTGTATTACCCTTTGGCTTTGAGCCAAAAAACTCCAGTGAGAACTATTTTATAGCACATGACTATAATAAAAGATATTTAAACATGGCCAAACAATGGATTAAACTAGTAAGACATAGTTTGTGTTAGATCCCAAGGATGAATATCAAAAATAGAGGCAATAGTTTTGAAACAACAGCCAGCAGTGAAAAGTTTACTTCTAATATAAACCAGACAGTCCCCAAAATAATTTGTGGTTTATTTAATTCTTACCGTTCATCTTGTGTTCTTTTGAGTAAGCTAAAGTAAGACACCCGCGTAAAAGCACCAGCTGGTTTAGATTTTGATTCTGGATCTCTAGTGAGCTGAAAAACTCTAATCTGCATCTGCGACGCTGGGGAGTCATTTTTGTAAACAAGGAAAAAAAAGGATTTGCTGCAGGGGGAAGGGCAGCTTAGAAGAAGGTGCATTTTGGGAGAAGAGAGAAAAAACAACCTCGTTAATATATTATAATAAATTACTGGTTTGTCATTATCTGGTTATATTTGCACAAACATCAATTGCATGTGAGCCCTGAAAAAAGAATGTTTCATTGCCTTTAATACGCACTGCAGTGTGCACCCATACAAAATCATTACTGTAACAAAACCAGCTGCATGTAATAGAAAGCAAATGATTTACAATGTTACTATAAGAAACTACTTTATTTCATATTATCATAAAAAGAACAGCACTGAAAATTTGCATGACAAACACAAGAATCCAGGAAATTCCAAATCTAATTCATTTTTAGGTTTTAATAGGTATTAACTTACGGAGGTGAATTGTTAAGAACATTTCTTGCAGAATATTTCCAGAGAGTTTAGCTGCAATATTGGAACTTATATTTAGTGAAATGTGAACTAGCCCAGTAGATGAAGTAAACGCATAAGCTTTAAATTCACTGCTGGACCTAAAAAAAGCATATTTATTTTTATCACCATGCTGTGGCTGAAGGTTTGGGTCTGTCAAGGATCTCTCAAGTCAATGGGTCCTCAGTCCTCTGAACAAAGGCTGCTGCATTAGATGCTGTTCTAAAATTTCAGTTCTGTTACCAACCTGCACAGTGACTGTTTTAAACTGTTGTGAAATTTTTAACAAATGAACATGAGCAGTTCCAAACCCACATTCTGCCTGGCTGTATGGAGTGGTTGGGATACTCTGCTGATTTAGCAGATTATGAAGGATCAAATCCCAACTCTGTCTCACACAGGTCATGAAACAAGTTCCTGTTGTGCTGTGGAAGGGAAGCCTATTGTATTCAGCTATGGAAGGAGATAACAGCTGGTCCCAAAAAGGTGGCAGGCATGTAAAACAAAAACCAAAGTCTTGAACAAATGAAGCTTTATAAGACCCAGGCAGAACTCAAACAAATGTTCAATGAAAGTCACTTTTATGGCTTTACTTTGGTTTATCGCAAGGCAGTAATAAATGTGTCTCATTAAAAGCCAGTAAAAGAACACCACCTACACCACCAATGGCTGTAACTGCAGATATAGCAGATCTGGAATAGTTACCTAAAGACCCTCATTTCCTAGCATTTAATGCTTCCCTGTCCATATAAACTAGCTTTCTATGGATTTAAAGACTGTTGGATGCTAAAAGCAGCAGCTGTTGCTGGGAAAACGACACTTTCAAAGCCCTGTTTCTTTCTCAAGGTGAAGTTAGAGGAAGGTTGAATGAACATGGAACGCTCCTCGGTGAAAAAAATTGCCAGAGGAGAACAAGCCAACAGAAAAGAACAAGCAATCCCCCCATTCCTGGCTGGAGTGTAAGTGTTTTGCCTCAGCTTTATTGCTCAGCGGGTCAAATTCATTCCTGGTGAAATGGCAGTTCCCATGGTGAAGCCGCAGGAAAATTCTGAAACATTCTGGCACCTGTCAAGAAATGGGGATGTGAAAGTGGGGGGAGGAACTGGCATGTAGAAGCTGGGATTAAGGGTGGGAGCCACCACATAAAAGGTTATTCTTGTTCTAGTTGTTAGAACTTTTTTATTGCGTAGAATTTACATACATGCTTATTAAGTGGTTTAAAAAAGAAGCCTGACAGATATTAAACAGCATGCCATACTCTTTATGCTGCTGCCATACAGATGTGTCCAAAGCATAAACAGACTTATAGTCAGCACTTGATTGCTCTATGGGAGAGTGTCTCTGCAGTAAATTTTTGCAAACTTTTCAGGACAATTAACTTGAGAATTTGAATTTTTTTTTTCTCCCCCTGCAGATTTGATCCATTGCTTGATCTCTCACTGCTTTCCAATTACGCAGGGAAAATATAGAGCAAGTGTTTTAATACCCTAGATTGAATTTCCTAAACCTAAGCTAGCAGCAGAATTACTGGGCCAGGGATTCTGGCACAAGAAGTACAGCTGTGTGTGAGCTGGTGGGAAAACTACTGGAATATCATGACTAGTCTTGGTGTTCACACTTCAAAGAAGCCATGGAAAATTGAAAATAGATCAGAAAAGAATGATTTCAAGATCTGGAATATCTGCCTTGTAGGGATAGATGCTTGCAGCCTAATCTGTTTATTTTATCAGAAGAAGGGTTAAAAGACTTAATCAATATATTAATACCTACATATGAAGAAAATTTGTAATGGCTCCATAATTTAACATATAAAAATGAATCAAGAACTAGAAGATGGAACTGGTCAAATTCTGGCTATAGATAAAACAGATAGGATTATTAAGAATGAGGTTAGTGAGTCATCAGGTAAACTTTTACAAAGGGATTGTGGGTTCTTCACCCCAGAAGCTTTTCAGTCAGGACTGGACGGCTCTTGGCCAAGGAGGGCTGGGAAGTGGGCTGGGTGCAGGTTTCCCAGGTGAGGCATTCTGGCCAGGGCAAATGCATTAACCATGATGGTCCCTATGACCACAGGATGTGCTGGGGCAGCTCAGTCTTCTCCAGCTGAACTAACTGGCAAAGCCAACATCAGAGTATGAGCCAAGGTAAAACCTGTCTGAAGAGTTCTCTCTTTGCAGCAACGCTGATTCTCGGGAAGCCATGTCACCTGTTCTTGGCTTGGTGAAAAGTTCCCTCTTTCCTTCCTGGTTCCCTCCATGGCTGTGTTTTCCTGTAGAAAACATAACAATGGACCCAGGTAATCTGCTTTGTCCAATTCCGCTGGTGCCATGCACAAACCAGATGCTCTAATCTTTTCTTTTACCTCTTTGCCTCTTTTTTTCTCACACTTAAAATTTCAGTCTTGCCACTGGACAGAAAAGTCTTCTCTAAGAACATATGCTGGATACTTAAATATTGAAGCAAATCCCTGTTTCTGCAATTTAAGTAATTCCAGGGATGGCCCTGAGAAGTCATATCTTGGTTGGGATGATATTTAAGTTAGTATTTACAAGTGCCTGTGAGTTTTGCTGAGTAAAGGTTATTTGCACAATAATATTAGTCTTGTGCCTCTATAGTCAGCACTCTCCAGCCATTACCATGCTGCTCAAACTCAGCAGTGGTGCAATTATCAGCTTCTGTGACCCCTTGATACTGTCATTAGCAATGGAAGGACCCAGGTAGGACCAGCACACTGCACAAAAGACCCTTTGATAAATAAACAGCAAGAATATCTGATTGCCCAAGTGAAGCATTTAATCACATAGGCTTTTCTATCACTGGAAATGAAGGCAGACATGCTGCTACAATAATATGGGGAGAGAAAAAATGAGATTGAGCAGCAGCAAAGAAACAAAGGAGAAGCTGAAGGAAAACAAAATATGGAGATGATTTAAAATCACTTATGAGACCTGTGCCTGCTAATGCATTTTTTCAAATGATTATGACTTACAGAAAATACATTCAGACATCTTCTTCTCATTAGAAACACTGAGTTGAAAAAGATATAACCAGTTTCCCAGTGTGCTCCCCTAACATGAGCTTTTGAACCACAGCTACGAAGTTGCATCCAGCATTGGTATGCCTCAATATCAGATGTTGCTGGATGATGAGACATCTGTGTTCTTATATGGACAATCACATTACCCCAGCATCAACAAGAGTGCTCCTAGAGAACAACTGCTGGTGTGTTAGCATGGCTTCTATCTTTCTACTGAGACTAGTGTGCTCCATCTTTGATTTCATAATTTTCTAGCTGATGGGAATTTCAAGAGAGCTCCTGTAGAGAGCTTTTGCTGTTATTCACTGCTTTTTCTCATTTAGATAGGCAATGCTGTCAAATATCAACAGAAGATGAGGATGCACCATTGGTTTAAAACATGAAGATACAGTGAAAACTCTGAGGCAATGACAAATCACTTACCAAAGCACCATTTAAAGTGCTGGTGAAGAGGCTCAGGGGGTGATGTCTATATCCTAACACAGTTAGTGGTGACTTTTTTAGCAAAGTTTAACCAGAAAGAGCTCTGGTTGCAAAATTTTGGAAGCAAAGACAAAGGAACATGAAGAGCAAAGCAACAACAGATTTTAGCACCAGGCTACTGGTGCAACATTTTTATTTACTCAGACTCCAAAACCAGCTAACTCTGCCTATATCACTTTGCTTTCATGTGCAGAAACACTTTCTGAGCACAACTGTAAAGTGAGAGTGGACAAAGTGACAGAAGAGCCTCAGTAGATTCCAAGTGCAGGGGAAAGGCTTTCAGAGCTGCAAATAATAACCAGAAACTAAATTCTGCTCTCCATCACACTGGAGAAAATTCAAAGTAATTACCCCACTGACTTCAGTGTAGTGATCCTAGATTTATATTACTGTAAATGACAGCAAAAATTGGACCCAATATAGAAATAATTTATCTAAGGCCCTAAGTATAGTTAGTTGCACAATTCAATCTGTAAATAATGCCTCTAATGCACATATGGCTAATTTACATCCAGACTATGAGAACATATCCAGCGCTGATTTCCAGGATGCTTGAAGCGTTAGGCAGTGCCAAAATAAATCTGCAGTATTCCCAGAGCCCTCACAATCCTTCCAACTTCTGGGGTTGGGAAGAAGATGCACTACAAGTATTTTGGAAAAGTGAAATTCTATCTGCTCTATACTAGTTATTAGATAATTCTTACCAAAAGGGCATAGAAGGCTGTGAAGCAGCACTCCATGTCTACTTGCAAGAGCTCTGCAAGCTCTCTCCTCTCAATAAGTTGTTTTCATCTAATTTGTCTCTTACTGGGAGCAGAATTCTAGGAGCAGCTTGAGTTTTCTAAGAATAACCACACTTGAAAGAAAGGAGGGTTTTAAGTAACATTGGAGAAGAGTGCTGGAGTACATACATATAACACACATAAAACTTAACTACAGCAATTTAAGATAGATTCCTTCTCTAATCACATATTTATGTTAAGACCTTGCTGAAGCCAAATTGAAATTGATATTACTGGGAGGAACGATGATATTAAAATCTGAATTATTCACCAGCTCAGCAAGAGAAAAAAAATTCTGCCAAAATACCAAGTATTGTTCTGGGCTTTATATGAGCACTGCAACATGGGTGTGAAGAGTGAGAAAATCCATGTCCTGCTGTACCCTGGACTTGAAAGGAGACATGTTAAGTCTAAGCGTAATAAACACATCAACCTTCCTTTTCCTTCCTTCCTTCCGGAATTCCTTCCTTCTGGAATTCCTTCCGGAATTCCTTCCTTCCTTCCTTCCTTTTTGACATTTGTTGGTGGTTTGGTTGGTTGGGGTGTGCGGTTTTCTGTATCATCAGGGAAGAAGAATTCTCCTATTATGAACGTGCAGGAAGTGTTGAGACCCTGCGGTTAAATGCAGATTAATCACGGCTGCCTCAGTGCTGCAGGTGGATTCCATTAGACCCTTCAGCAACAGAAGAGACACAGGATAGTCCTCTGGTAGAACAAAATCCCTGGGAAGAGATTTTGGGGGCAGCTAAGCCTGGGAAAAAGTCTTGGGAATGAGCAGGAAGCTTAACTGTGTTGTTTTAGTTAAGACCAAATTTCAATGAGGACTCATTTACTCACTCATTTAAAGGAGTACAACATGCTTGAAGGTGGGTAGGTGTTTTATCCAATTGCTGTGACTGCCAGCTTAGTGCACAAACAAATGGCATAAATATAACAATTTAATCTTCTTACAAATAATTCCATTTATTCTGTCCTCCTATGGCAGCCTAATGATGTTGAATGTGTAAGTCCTATGAAGCCCTTTGAGGTCCTAGAGAGAGAAAACAATTAGAAAAGTTCAGAATTTACCTTACAAAGAACTCTTTTTAGAACAAAATTTTCTGGTATTTGCCAAGATTCTCCTTTAGGGAGTTGATAACTTTGCAGCATTTGTGAGGTAATGGTCTCTGAGATCCTTGGAGACCTATAAAGAATAAATGACCTAAAGAATAAATGCAGGAGTTATTTAAACACCGGAAAAATACCTCTGAAGAAGCCTCATACTCAAACAATGATACAAATCTTTCTTTTTTTTCTTCTCCTGATTCATGAAGGAACCACAAAGGTAATAATTTTGAAGCTGTTTTTTCTACTGTTAATGTTTCCTAGGTTCTGTCAAGCACAAAAAAATATTATTCTCTGCAAAGATGACAAAATTATCCTTGACTCTCCCTATATTACTTATGTCCATTTCCAAAGCATAAAAGCTCTTTAAGATGTTCAGTCATTGGACATGTATCAAAAAAAGAAAAAAAATGTTTATATTTAAGTCTAAAAATAGATGCCATATAGCAAATTTCTATTTCCAATGTAACTCTTCAGTTTGAGCCTCAGTTTGTGTTTCTATGATTTTTGAACAGGTTGATTTTGAGGATTTTTGAACTTCTCCAATGGTCAGTTTGGAGGTTTCCATAAAGTATTAGGGGAGCCAAGGACAAATCTGAATTTAGCCCTTAGAGGTTGGTTTGAAAAGAGTTTAATGTCACTGGTGCTGTCTCCTGTGGAGGCATTACTGAAGATAATCTGAATTCTACCAGGTGTAGGGCAGGGTGTATTCCATGGCTGTGATGAGTTGGAAGTGCTGAAGGAGTCTGCATGATGGGGAGGCTTTGACAGAAGAGCACAATGGTTTGTGCAGAAGCTGCTGAGAACTAGGTGTTTTCATGTCTTTAAAAGGCTGAACTGAAATCTAACCCAGACAGCTGACTAACATCTTGAGACACAGGCAGTTTGGGTCAAATCTGGGTGACTGGCAAGTTTAATTATAGTATTTGATGACTGTTTTACAGCATTTAAGCTTCTTTGAACTTCACAATGGATGAGAGTGTTGAAAGGCTGTGAAAAATGTTCAGCTAAAAATGAACAAAAAGGATGATGCTTCCAACACTCTTAGTGGTACCTGGCATTTATTTGAAGTCTGATATTGCACACAGTGTTTCCATATCCATGACTCCAGGTTTCCGGTTGAAAGTACTGGATTTGTATCAGAACAATGGGCAATTCTACAGCATTTGCCTGATTTCAAGCCCCCACTCCCCTTTTCAGAGACACATTTCCTTTGCTGTTTCTTGTATGATCCCATTCCTTGCAGTGATGCAAGAAAGGCAGGTGAAGAGTGAGGCAGCGCAGACACAAACTGCATCCCAAGCAGATAAACCCACGGCTGGCTAGAGAGAGCAACAGCACAGCAGAAATGACACTGGCAGTACCTGAGAGCTCAGGACCACTGAGGTGTGTGTAGGGCTTTCAAAAGCTACCAGAGAAAATTCAGCCCTAATGCTGAGGGCAAAGGTCTCCTCCTTCCGAGATGTTCCACAAGAGTCAGTGTGAAAGGTAAAAGAAAGCATGGAGAGCATGACAGTGGCCTAACTCATCCAGCCTCAGCAATCGTTGAATATTTTGGTTTGCAAAATTTGGGGTTAGGACAGAAATTTCATGAATATTCTTCTAGCTTTTAATAATTACATCAAAATATTTCCAGTGTAATGAATTCCTCTCAAACCAAGAGCGCAGACATAAGTAGTAGCTTGAGAAAAACCTTCCAATTCACAGTAGTGGGTTTGAGCCTAGATATTTGATTTCTGCATTTAATTAATTCTAGTGAATTCCTGAAGAAGTCACTAATTGAAAAAATAACGACAGCTAAGATAAAGCTAACAGGCAACAATGTTAAGTCTCAAATATTGCTGTCTTTCCAGAAAACAGTTTGGACAGTTGCAACAGCCACTGAAAGTTATTCAGCAAGGCAGAAAGCAGAAGCTTGTCACATGTCGAGACAAACCCAGCCTGTTCCTCACAGCAATGTAATGTTCAAAGCAAACACACCGCCCGCAATCTGCCAACTAAGAATTATTCAGCAAATAATTTCAAAGAGGAGATAGCATTTTCATAAAAAAATAACAAAATGTTTCCTACCTGATAAACAGAAATCAGGGAGAAATTAAATCACCAAATTACCCGCTGCAGTTTACCAGTGTAAACACAACTGCTCTGATCCTCTTTAGCAAGTACACAACTGGAAATGAGAAGGAGAACATGGAACTGCCTCAATGGCACAGGCAAAAAGATTTTCTTGCATTTTCTTTTGAAAGGGCATCCAGAATATCAAGGCTCATGTTTAATCAGATGTACTGTATGCTCAGGAGGGAGAAATGAGAGGGAATTATAAATCACTGAAATTCAAAAAAAATCCACCATATTTCTTGGATTTCCCTTTTTTAAAAAAAACCAGTGTTGATCTCCTGGGTCCGAAATGACTGGAAGAACGAATAATAGACATAGATGGCACACAGGAGTTTTAAGGTTCTGTATTAAATATACCATAGGTATCAATTGCTTTTTAAACTCACTCTCATCAATATCTACAAGGAGATGGGATGTTGGAGTAGCCACCAGGAACACAGGACAGCTATTGCAAATTAGAAATGCAGAAACAGTTTTCTCAGACCACATATTCCAGCTTTGATGGCTTTATCTTCATCAGCAACAATTCTGGGCTTGCTTTTCTCAGCTTTTTCCAATGCTACACACAGAGTGGCAGAATAGGGAAAAGGGGCAAGGCACAGAACTCTACAGGAGCTACCTACCATCCACAGGGAGAAATCCTCTTTACCACAGTGTAGCATACAAGGGAGCTACACTTGAGTGCAAGCTCCGAATATAATATTTTGAGCTCAAAATCCTCTAAAAGAAACTAAGGACTAGAAAATTCGTGATAAGACATCATCAGAGTGAGTGGACATGGACAGCAAAAAACATGACACTGCAGTAACAGTGAGTTTAAAAGATTATTATTACAGAATAGTGGATTCTGTAATAAGATGGCACAGCCCTGTAAACAAAATGGTGCATAGGAAATAAAATGGATTTTCTAATGAATATTATAATATTCACTAATATCCACTAAATCATGGACAGTGATGAGCAAAACCTACACTGCATACAGGCACTGAGCAGTCGTGGTGGCTTAGTGAATGAAAATCTGAGTCATTTCTGGATTAATGCTCTAACAGTGCCAGGGGACGTTGTGTTGCTGGAGATATCATTATTTCCCTGAGATATTTTGTCATTTATATCCCACGTTACATTCCAGGAGATGACAATTACCCTATTCCAAAGAGGGCAAAATCAAAAGGCCAGCTTTCAGCTTGACCCTAGAGGGGTGTAAGAGGGAATAAAATATATCTGGTACACCTTTGAGCAGAATTCTCTTCAAGCACAGGGGTGGAGGAGTTGAGAGGGCATCTCCCCTGTGCCTGCTCCACCAGCTGAGCAGAGAGGAGAAACATGAGCAAGGGGAAAGGTTCCACACTCCTCTTCTCACATGCCAGATTGCACATAAGGAGTGGAGGACTAATAATCTGTTTAGTTTTGAAAGCAGGAAAGGCAGATTGGGTATTGCATTGATATATGGGCTACAGTAGTACAAAAGTTCTTCCACCTTCCCCTGTTCAGCTGTGTGCACATATATTCCAGTCAGCTCTTGTTTAGGAAGAGACAATAATAAGAAATTGGAGAGTACCATTAAAAGGCAAGGAAAAACACAAAACCTGCCTGTTGTAAAAACTCATAAAACTTTTCCTAAGACGCAGCATGCAAGACATGATGTTTGACTTAAATCTCTATTAAATAAATACATTCTGCCTACCTAAAATTCATTTCTTGTTTTGATTTGATGAGTTCATCATGCTTGGTTTCTATTTAGTGCAATGAAGATTATTCTACTGAAACAGAATTTGTATGTGGTAAAATTAATTTCAGAAATATTCTGATGCATGTAAGTCTCTCCGGTTTCCAACAAGAACCCCATGGCTTTCCCCCGTGGTCCAAATCTCCTGCAGAACACTGGCACCATTATTCCTTCTGGCTCTTTCAGCCTGAAATACTGCCACTCTGTCCCCAAGCACCGCAAGCAGAGCACAGCAACTCCTCCTGGGAGCTTCTTTGTGAAACATTTGGGAAAGATACCTGAAGATATGGAAGTATGACAGCTGCCAAGTAGGGGAAGGGATCATCCCAGGACATGTATTGCAGTTACCATTTCCAACTGGACCATCTATATTTCTATCAACAAAAATCAGATACAACGTGGAAGAGGAAAGAAGTGCCAGCTCTGTGTTAACTATCACAGCATGCAGACAGCTATCATTGCCAGCCAAAAACTGAGGGTCAGTGAAGTATTTTTTAAAATTGTGTAGAGAAATGACATAAGCTGGGACTCAGGCTAACAACTGTGTGTAGACTGGTGATCCCCAGCCTCTTCTGACCCTGGACAATAACTTGCTCAGCATTAGGTATTGTGGGCAGCATTATACTTTACTCTCCCTAATGGCCTTCAGCTACAAGTTTTTAATTTCCTGTAGGTCTCAGCTGTACGAGAAGGTCTCCCAAGGTTTTTTTGCTCACCGACTTGTGAGCCATGGACAGGGGGCTCATAAGTGAGGGGTGGTGGGTGAAGTATTACCTGACCTGGCTTTTTATGGTTTGCAGGAGTGGGGTACACAGCCTTGTAACTCTAGGTTTTTGTTTGTTTGGTGGGTTTGTTTGTTTTGTTGCTTTTTTTTTTTTTTGTAGAAACGACGTTAATACCTGTGACTTCACTTACAGGTATGCATGTTAACACATGCAGTCTCCAGGTGTACCATCAGCAAAATTATGTGTCCTCAAAACATCTTGTATAATATTATTTTTATTAACATTTTTACATTTTGTAATTTTCATTCTCTCATTTAAATCCAACAGATTTGCCAGGGCGGGTGGATGGGGCTGAAAAATAAAAGAAGTTTCCGAAGAGGTTGGCAGCAGGATGGGCTCCAGAGCAGCACTACTCCCGGCTGGCTCCATGGCCGCCCCCGAGCCCCTAATATTGAAAATAATAAAAATAATAGACACCTTTCGCCGAGTTCCCTCCTCTCCACAGTTCCTGCAGAGCTCTCTGCCCGCTCCAGAAATAAAAATAGCGATGAATTAATTAACGGGACGGGGATCTCAGCCGGGAGGGGGCCCCGGGAGCCCAGCGCTCCGTCACGCCCGGGGGAGCCGCGGCCTCTCCAGCCCTGCCCGCGGTCAGGGGGTGCTCGGTGCGCTGGGCAGCGCCTGCCCGGGGAACGGCGGCGAAGGGAGGAGAGGGAGGGGGCGAACCCTGCCCTCT
>VZTZ01027350.1:90002-201052 GCA_013400955.1 Drymodes brunneopygia
ATCATACAGCTGGGCAAGGAGAAGTACTCCACCTCGGTGGCTGAGAAGACCTTGGATCCCATCTGGAAAGAAGAGGCCTCCTTCGAGCTCCCTGGATTACTCATGCAGGAGAATCCAGAAAAATACATCCTGTACCTGATTGTCATGCACAGGTCGCTGGTGGGGCTGGACAGGTTTTTGGGACAGGTGGCCATAAGTCTGAATGATATATTTGAAGACAAGCAAAGGCGGAAAACAGAGTAAGTGATGGTTGGTTTTTTTCATTTTAATTTGTATTCCTAGGACAGTTGCACTTGGGGAGGGTGGGAAATTGTAGCCCTACTATGAATGTGTGTACTTTGGGATGAAATTAGTACGTTTGTGTCGTCGATTCTGTATTCAAATCTCTTAACCTGTATAGTTATGTCATTGTGGCCTGACCTCTTCCAGAGAAGTTTACTGTAATCAAAGTGATTTCCTTGCACAGCAAAGGACTGTCAATAACATTAAGTTTTCTGACAAACTCTTGTAACATGAACTCATTACAGTCTCTTTGTCTAAGTGTTTTTCTTTGTTCTGCACAGGGCCATACCCCCATTCAACTCCTGCCTCAGTTTGAACCACGCATGAGACTCAGGTGCCCTGAAGCCTGGTGTGGTTCTCTTTAAAGTTGTTTTCCTTCAGTTGCTTCAACTACGTGTCTTTAAATATTTTATATTTATGTTTTAGTGGTCAATGAACTGTGACTTAATGAAGGCTTGCCACAATAGCACAGTGCTTTGCTGGCCCTGATTAATCTTAGGCCAAGGTCCCACAGGCTGCACTGTACAGCAGGCGTCAGCTGAGGAGACTGAAGAGAAATTTCAGCTCTTGTTGTAGCTGCCATCAGTACCTATGTAAGCTTTGGTAAAGAAGATTGTGTTTGCCAGGAAGTTCAGGCACTGGAATGCAAAAATAGGAAATAAAAAAAAAAAAAAAAAGGCATCATAGCAATTTATTAACTGTACTTACCTAATTCTCTGGGTTTTTTGACCAAACGAATAAAGTTGTTCTAATTCTTAGACAGGACAAAAGTGTTTGGTACCAGCGGAATTTATCCTCCATGTGTATGTGTAACTCAAACTGTAGGTATGAGAGTACTGCAGGCATGCCCATGACTCCATGCTTTGGGTTTGGTTTAGGTATGTTTGTCCTACAGAAGTTGAATAGCAGCAGCATGGAGACCTCCAAGTGAGCTGTCTGTTGGCAGTGACATATGAATGCTGACAGATCTTTCTACAGCAGTTAAAAAGTTCCTGCTCCAGGTGCCTTTCCTCCTCCAGTGTCTCTTCAGTAGAGCACAAAGGCTCCTGTGCCCAAATCTCTGCTGTTAAAATTAAAGTTTGGTATCCATAGTGATGGTGGGTCTGTGGTGAGGTGCTGGACTTTGCATCCAAGCCACTGAAAGACTGGCATCGCTTGTCTGTCTCTGACTGCTGGGGTTGGACCTCCAGCAGCCTTGGCAGTTGGAGGTGGAAATCCATGTGGCTAACACCAGGCAGGGCTTCCTGGTCAGACAACTGTTTCTGCTGAAACCACCTCAAAACCTGGTCCAGCTTAAATGCATGGCTGAGGTTGAAGGGCACCAAAGGCAAGTCAAAGCTCTCTTTACCCTGGTGTTTGTTTATTTTTGTAAACTGAATTTTTTGCTAAACAGTATATTCACAAACCATGTAATAGGAAAGAAGTCCATGCAGAATCTCTTGTGGGTTCACTGTCTGGAGTATCAAGCTTTTTAATTGCTTACCTTTTTAGGGACAAACAAGTTATCTTGATGCAATAAATGGTAATGCAGCCTTAGGGTCTTAATTTCTGTTAACACTTGATTCAAGAAGTTTCACTGCTCTTCAGACGTGCATCTTAAAAAATCTTGAATCATTAGTTGTAATTATCTTGCAAGTCAGTAGGCAACTGCCTTAGTTGCAACACCTAGCAACAAGGTGAAAAATGAGGTGAATGAATGGGGGAGGAATGCTACTAAATGTGAAGACTGTAAATCTAGATAGAAATATGTGTTCAGAAACTGGATAAAGTATGTAAAATATTCCAGTATTACTGTGAGTAACAAAACTTCTTTTCCCTAGAAAAAGAAATATAGGCTCCAGTTTTATCAAAAGTAGTACTAGAGCCTTGCAAAATTATTCCAGAGATTTTTAAGTGGGGTAAGTAACACAGTCCTTGTGATAGCTAAATAAACACTCAGATCTGCAGTATTTTTATAGGAGGCTATGCTTAGAAGGGTTCCATAGGTGTTCTTTATTTTCTCATTTCTTTCTCTGAAGTGTGAGAGAGGAACTCCTGCTATGTAGATGTGAAGCGGTTCCTCCCAGACCACCTCTGGAATCGTGGCTGCTCCCTGGGAACGCCGCGCGCTGCCTGCGAGCTCTGCTGCACAAGATGGGGGCCTATGGGGAAAGTTTTACAAACAGCCCAAGTCCTTTCTTCAGAAGTTACTTGAGCATTTAAGATTGCAAATCTTATTAAAAGTTGATGGGTGTTAGGCTTCCAGGGCTGAACAGCCGTACTTGTAAAAGTCTTATGTAAGTGTAAAAGTGCGGCTGGGCGGCAAGTGGGATTTTTGGCAGCGCGTTCTTGCTTAATGCCGATTTAAATTCTTATGAGGAAGGAGCCACTGAAAGTCCAGTTTTCCCCTTGGCGGCTTCAGGTGCTTAGAAACCTCAAAAATGTCCTTTCTAAAACTCACTTTTTAAAAAAAGTAATGCTGAGTTCTTAAGTTTAGAGGTGTTTTTGAGTTTTTGTAGTCGTATGCTTGTGTGCCCTCATGCCACATGGATGTGTCATTGCTGTCTCCTTTGAGCATTGGTTGGAGATGTGGATGCAGTATTTGTATGTGTGTGTGGGACAAGGGCAAACTTTCCAGAATAGATTTACGGACACAATCTCAAACAAAATGCTCTTTTTTCCCCCCTCTTTATTAAATCCTTTTTGATAGAAAATACTCCTAGTCCTGTGTTGGCAGTAAAGTAAGGGTAATATATTTGGACCCAAAGACCTTCTAACTGTGACTGTGGTGTGGGAACTGAGACACCCGGCACCTTTCAAAACCAAGTCCAATGTCTTTGTTACCAAAGCATTCTGATGGTTGAAAGCTATATTCATTGTTTCAGAACACTAATCTGTTTTATTAAGCAATGTTTTTACTTTCAAATATGTTCAACAGGCTTGTGCTGTTATTAAATCCAGAGTTATTTTCTTATGTTGATGTAACCTTAACATTTCTTGCTTTGTTTGGGGATGAATGAGATCCAGTTATTTGATGAAGTGTCTATTGGTAATATTTCTACTTTTTAATATATTTAATAGCTTCCTCTTTCCAACACAGCTGTACATATGGTGCTGTAAGAGACAGACTCAAGAGTCACCAGGGTATTGCAAAAAAGATATTTAATATTCTGCACAATGCTGAACCCTGTCAGCAATTCCCTAGTGCTTTTTTAGTAAGGAGGTATGAGAAGTGAAGGCTACCAGCTGATTCTAAATTCCTAGGAAGACCATGGGGTGTGTGACATTTGGCTTTTTATGTATTTTTTTAATTTAATATTTTATAATTTGGAAGAAATAAATTTCAAAAATCATTACAGACTCAGGAACATTATGTTAGGGAAAAATAATAATTTTTTTTCTGTGGAGCTTTTTTTGTTACTTGTCACATCTTAAGACAAATACTCCCTGCAGTAAAGTTTTCAGGCAGAAGCCTCTTGATAGGATTTGTTTTGTGTTCTAAGAAACTTGCTCTGGCTCAAGAATTAATGAAACAAAGTAGTCTATTTACTATAACTTGATAGGGGAAATTTTGTACAGAGCATCATACTATGTCCCTTTCCTTTCTGAAACTGATGATTTTTCAAATTCTTAAAAGTAAAAATTGCTGGAACAGTTAGATCCAGATGCAGCTCAGATGGTCCCTCACTAGATCTCTTCCAGAGACTTCATCCAAAGCATCTGCAGGATCCCAGTTCATTTTCTTTCTGTCTTAGTGCAGAAATGCCCATTGTACCGTGAAAGTTCATAAATTTGTGTCTCTGACATCTCTGCTGTAGTTGGAAATGGACAGGGACTTTTTACTTCTGCTCTTTTTTCCAGAGCTGAAAACTAGGCTCCAGATGCTGAAAGATTTTACTGAGGTTTTTTAACAGTTCAAAAAACTTTGGAAAAACTGCTTTAATGGGAGTGTATTTAGCATAAGTTTTCAAATGTTACATTTCTGACATGGCTTTTATTTTTTACAATAACATTGCGTGGGTTTTTTTATTCATCCTTAGAAATACATGACAATTTTTTCCGTCTGCTCTTGCAAAATAAATATACCCCTTCCACTCTTCCATTTGAAATGTAAAATCAATGAATGTATTCTTTTAAAGCATATATGCTTTTTTGTAATAATTTCAATTCAGTTATAACTCACAGTTGCCGTAATGCTGCTGATTGCATAGCATCAAAACAAATTTTTGAGTTGTCATGGAATAAAAAAAAAACACTCATTTACTGACATGTCTTAATTTACTGAAGCATTTTTCAGTTTTTTACAATGACTGAGCTTAGATTTTTTTCCTCCTGTGGGCTAAATGAACACAGCACTGGAAGAGCAAACTGCTCTAAACTTTCCCAGTGTTGCTTAGTTCCTCAGCTTTCGCTTCATCCTTGTTACTCTCTAATTCTACTCTGTTTATTGTCCATTCCTTTATGAGCTTTCCTGGACGGCTCATTTTATTGTATGTTCAGCTGATTTAAGATGTAACACTTGTTTGGAATGCTATAAATTTGAGGAGGCAGGTGATGTGGAGTTATTATTTCTTATGGAAATGTTGGAGGAGACATCTTTTATTTGTGATTTAGTTCCTGTTCTCCCTGGAGTCTATAATACCTCAACAACACTCCCCTCCACACACACAAATTGCAGCACTTGTTAAAAAAAATGCTTGCTTGAGCATAATGCAATGAAGGAATCTTGGCCTTTTCTAAAGATACTTCTCAACTTAAAATGATCATAAAAAATGAGTCAAAACCAGTTTGTCAGCGAGCAAACAAAAAGAACTAATGGTTGACCATGATCAGTACCCCATGTTGTAGGTACTTAGGCACTTTAGCGCTGCTGAGCTTCCTGGAAGATATGCAAATTGTGTGACTTTTTCCAAATTAATGTGAATTCTTTCTTGGCAGCCTCTGTGTTGGATATGAACTCTCTCTTCAACTGCCTCTGCTCTGTCCTCTCATCTGCAGCAGCATAAGCACGAGGAAGGCACTCGAATAGCTGCCTTCAAATACATCTGGAATTACGAACAAGCAAACAACTAGTACATAGATAATATATGGGCTCAGTGCTTGTTAATGAGTGGGAATCATTTTAATAATATTTTTACAAAACAACAGACTATTATTTACTCATTTTTAGTCTTAAATTTAGTTTAAACCAGAAAAATGCATTTTAAGGGATGAACTTCAATAATAGTGGAAATGGCAGGGTGTAACAGAAAATGCCTTTATTGTGGTTAAAGCAAGAGAAAAGCCTTGTTCTACTCAAGTCAAAAGTGGGAAGAGTAGTAACTGAGAAATTTGTTAAAGGAGATTTGTAAAAGAAGTAAAGAGCAGCCTGGAGATTCCATTTGGGTTGTTTTGTGGTACCACTCATTAAATGAAAAAAAAAATAAGGAATGTGAGTAGTGAGGAACAGGAGAGAATGCTGGTTATGGGAGAAAACAAAGTTTTGCCCAGCTGTAGCTTTATGGACTTTAGTGATATTTTCAAATTGTTTAGTAATGTTCCCAACGTTTACATTTTGACAACAAATCCATGCACATCCTCTCAATAAGTCATAATTCTGAGTCAAAGTGCCATCTGGATTGAAATGCTTCTCCATTTTCTGTACACACACACACACAAACTCAAATAACTGGCCTTAATTCTCATGCCTTCAGTTAGTTTATGAGGTAGAACTATTCACACATAGTCTTTAGCCAAAATAGTGAGTAAACTAAGACCACTTTTAATGAATTTGATTCCAGTTGATGTTAGCAAACCCCGTAGTGAGGGTGTTGTGATAGCTGTCAGTTCCCATGTGTTTTGTGGTGTTACAATGTCACTCTGTAGTATTTATTTTAAACTACTTTCAAAATCACATTTCAGTTGGTTCCAGAAAGTAAGAGTATTCATCTTTGTGAGTGTCATCACTTATTTTAATAAACAATTTGTTTTCTTGTTAATTTCTGCTCATACATGTTGTAGTCTGTGCTCAGCCCTTTGCCTTAATTTTCCTACTTGCTGACTTTCGGGGCAGTCTCTCAGTATGGTATCAGAATGATTTATCACAAAACATACTTCTGCATTTTTCAAAGTGCATATGCTGCTAAATGAAAATGTCAGACAGTTCTGGGCTTTGGATGTTGTTTTTTATCAATTAGCTGTGGACATTTATATTAGTGAGCTTTTGTAAAGCAAGTTTTTTTGGTGTATGTAGCTTGACAGTAACCATCAACTTAATTTTTGTGACAGCTGATGGACGTGTTCTGTCATTGGGATTCTGATGGTCTTTTATTGGGGTGAGTTTAGAAGTATCTACCTATACAGAAAATCCTCCTCATTATTGTGTAGCAGATCATGATGCTGATTTTTGCCTGTAAAATCAAGGTTGGAAGCTTTGGCAGATGCTGTGATGATTATGTGGCTTTTTGCAAAATTTCTTCAGAAATTTGTGAATTAAAATGAAGATTTTGCAAAATTTTTTCAGCAAAGCAAAACTAGATCAGCTCAACAGATAATTAGTGGTAGAGTGAAGGCAGAGTGGTATATCTGAAGAACAGAAAGATGGGAAAATTCTTTCAATACTTTCCATCTTTGGCACTGTCCAGAAGACAGAGTCAGGAGATCATCTGTCATGCACAGGTTGAATGTGCTGGTTGGAACACTCGATTCCTGTTGAAATTAGTGGTTTTGGAGGTTGTTAAAGTATATAATTAAAATGTAATTGAAGTTAGGTAGTGCTTTTTCTTACCCATCCTGTCAGCCCATCCTGCTCACTGTTATGTGGTGAGCAGAATAGGCTGAGGGTTGCTTCTTCAAAGGAGAGAGAGGGATAAGACTTGGAAGTGTCAGATTCTGTGGCAGATTTGGAGGACAAATAGAAAAGGGGAGGAAAAAACCAGCTGAAAGTCTGTTTGTAGATCACTGCCTATTTAAATGAAATAAGCAGGCCAGGGTTTTGTAACTTGCTCATTAATAGTAGCTTATGTCAGCTTTCTCCTTCACCCTTCCTGTCTGTCTTTCCTAAGGTGAAGGGTTCATTGCTGGTAATACTGCACAAGTTAGGATAGTTTGCTTTTTCCACCCCTAATTGTAAGTCTGGCCAAAATCAACTAATTTTGTCATGGGTAGAAAGTAGCCATGCTGCTTCACATAGGGGTTCAGCTTTTTAGGGCTGCCTGGTCAGCAGGATTTTTCCTATTTAGCCTTGCACATTGAGCTTCTCTTTGCACCTTCAAGCAAATTGTCAGCATGCAGAGTGGCAATTTATAGAATACTTAAAAGTAAAAATTAACAGAAACTTGTGCAAGACAGGCAAAGCCCATTAGCACACTAAAAAACAGATGACAGAAAGAAGTAAGGGTTATTCTGATGGAAGCCATGGGGAAAAAGTTGAAATTAGAGGGTGTATGGGGGACATAGCCCTACAGAACATTTGAAGGTGAGAGCAAGAAGAATGAATGTGATTCCGAAGGCAATAGGGCTTCCTTTGAAGTTGGGAAAATTTGCCAGACTTTGTACAAGGTCTGTTTAAATAAAGACTGTCTGCAAGACTGGATGTAATATTTGGTTATTAAGTAAAAGGGCATCTGCTCTCATAAAAGCCACCCTGTTTTGTTCATGTATGTTATTGGCTATTTTCCTACTTCGTACAGGCTTTGTATAGAAAAAGCTCATGGCAGCCTGACAAATGGAGCATTTATTGTGGCTAAAAGTACTGTAAACAAAACCAAAATAGCAAGTTTTATTGGCTTTTATAATACATTTCAATTTTTTAAATTGGCAGTAGTGTAGTGGAATTTAGTGTTTTAGGACCCAAATGTTGTTATCTGAAAACAGCGGACTTCATTTCCCGATTCTTTTTTCTCTCCTATATTGAGCTGTTTTTTCTATTTGCTGCTCACGCCCATGTGTTGTTGAAACAGATTCTAATAAGAAACATTTACAGACCTAGTTGCTCATTCACGTGCAGCTCACCATAAATGCATTGCCTGCATTTGTTCTCATCTGTTTAAAAAAGTAATTAGTTGCCTTTGAATTTTGAAGAAAATCGTGATTTGGGTCTGCTTCTCATATTGTCTTGTTATGAGCTAAGCATATGGAACCTTCATTATAACTACAACAAGATAAACTCTCCAAGGTAACAAAGAAACCTCCTTGAAATGCCTATGAAAATTAAATATCTGTCTTTCATACAAAGATTTGATCCAGCAATCATTATTCAAATAGAAATTCCACTGAAGACCAGAGGAATTTTGCTGGAATAAAAGAGTTTATGATTAAATTCTGTTGGAATCAGTAGCAGTCTTGAACCTGGTTCCAGCCTGACATTCTCCTAGGGAAAGGAGAGTTTCTTTGTTTTCCCAACTGAACTTATTTTTAGTGTCAAGTTCTTCAAGGTCTACTTTGAAAAGAAATGTAGAAGCTATGAAGGCAAGGTATTAGTTGTGGGCGTCTCTTTAAGAAGAGGTAAATGTCAAAATGGTACATGGGGTTTGCCATTAGCAGGTGAGTACTGGTAAAAGGGAAGGTTTTGTTACAGTGTAGGCTGTACCAGTAAATTTGAATGTCAAAAAGTGAAGTCCTTTCTGCCTCCTGTGTCTCTTAAAACGCTCATGAGCCTTATTTGTACTGGTGTATATGTTTAGTGTGTGGCTGAGGAACCATGGGAGGACCTTCTCAGATTCAGGATCGTTTTTGTTTGGGGATTTTTATCTGCACAGGAGCTGTCTGAGCAAGGCTTGCTCATTATGGCTGTGTACTGTTTGTATTTTTTTGAGGGAATATCTAAACATATTTTCTTTTAAGGAGTTTTAAAGAAAGTAGGCTCTCTTGTCTTCCAGTTTTTGCAGTATTATGTAGCACAAAGGCAATTGACTTTTGGTTCTGTTTTTGTTTTCTATAGCAACTCTATAGATGACTTAAAGTGTTTCTGGAATCAGTTACCAAAGAAGTGAAACATTATTAACTAAAAGGAAAAACGATCCATCTTCTTCAGACACATATTCCAGGTTTTGCATTTCATTTAAAGTATATAAATGAAGTTACCTCACAACAGAAGAAAAGCTTTTTTCCTGAAGATTTAATTATCCTTACACTGGTTTGAGCTTCTGGGTCTACTGGCCTGGATTCATGTTGTTCAGTGCCAGAACGGAGGAGGTCTGATATTTCTTAATTATTCTGCTTTAGTATGAAATATAAAACCTTGTGAACATCACAAAGCAACAAAAAGGCATAATACTCTTTATCTTTTTGTTATTTCTTTGGTGTGTCACTTTCGGAAGTATTTTCTCAACTCAAAAAACATGATCTCTGCCTGAAAATTTGATTACAGCTGTCACCTTTAAAATATATTTATGAAATCTGAAAATAAATGGAGGGCTGTTTTTCTCCTTTTCTGACCTTTTTTTCCTATATTTAGCAGGATTGAATAACGTATGTATAACAGTATAGTCCATTTTGTATCTGTGTTAATAGTCAATTTAATTTCTTAGTCTCTCCAGTTCAAAAGTTACTGGTGGTAAGGTGCTGTTCTGTGAGTCTGTGTGCATGGATTTCTCCTGAAAAGGGGTTTAGAGCACTTCTTTGGAGCTGGTGGATCTGAAATATGCCCTTGTGACCTTTTGAAATAGGGAAAGGCTCTTGGTGATGGTGATGGAGAAGGGATTGTGTGTTGGTCATTCATTTAGGTGAAGCTGTGGAGGGAAGATTGAGCCATAATTCTGCAGATGCTTCCATGGGACAATGGAGCACAATAGGGAATGAATAAGACACTTGGATAATGATAAAGCTTTTGCTGGACCTGGCAGAGAAGCACACTTGGCTTTTTGAAACAGATGATCACACCTTTGATCTCTTTTCAAGGAGTTGGGATTTATGTCATGGTTCCAAAGGAAATATTTCTGAAGTTAATCCTGCTGGTGACCTGCAAAAGAGAGGATGCTGTTGGATACACCTACGTGCTCACAGTTGTGCTCAAGGAGTCACTGTCAGTATCCAGAGGGGAGGCAGTGCAAAATTGAAATGGCAGCTGACTCTTCAGGGCTCTCAGATATTTCTTAGCCAGTGTTGCTGCAGTTGTCATAAATCTTAACCAGTGCTTAGAAAGAAGGAAAGAGGGAAACGTGTTTGCTAATTTGTATAAACTTAAGCAAAATCAAAGGAGGAAAGGTTACTAGATCAAGTAATTGCCACATAGAATACATTAATACACATCAGTGCTAAATAAAGGAACCTTGAAAACTATAAAAAAAAGAAAAGAAAATGTATCATATTTATAGTTAAATACAAATTCTCCTTTGTAAGCAGATGGAAGCCCATTAGCTTTGATGAAATTTGGTCAGCTTCCAGAGTTGATTTTGGTTTTGAAACAGGTGAACACTGTAAAGAGCTTCCTCTTGCTTAGTTAAGTTTTCTCTTTGAATACAAATATTAAAAAAGAAGTTTTTCAGTACAGGAATGGTTAAATCTTTGATACAGGATTTGGGTTTTCATACTCTAAATTGTTCTAACCAGATGCATTAACCAACTAACCAGAGTGTAATGATAGCCTTCAGAAAACACAACTTAATTTGCTCTCTTTCTCCTTTTTGGTGGTTTCCCCTAGAATCCAGACAAGGGAAGAGAACTAAAGACAGAGGAGAAATAAATGTCAATATTCAGTTTATGAGGAATAACATGACAGCAAGCATGTTTGATTTGTCAATGAAGGACAAAACCAAATCCCCGTTCGCTAAACTAAAAGACAAAATGAAGGGTCGGAAAAACGATGGGACGTTTTCAGATACATCCTCTGCAATCATCCCAAGCACTCACATACCTGATGCAAATCTAGAGGTGTGTAGTGGTGAAGTGCAAATGAAATCAAAACCAAAAAAACCCTTCCTCTTGGGACCTCAGCGACTGTCCTCGGCTCACTCCATGTCCGATCTGACAGGACCACACGTCTCCTCGGAGAAAATGAAATCCAGCACTGTTGGCTACTCCCATCTTTTCAGGCGTCAGCTGGAGTCCTTTGGTTCAGTGGATGAGGGTGGTAAGTAAAACTCATGACCATTACAATTACAGCTCACTGTTGTTAGAGCATTCAGAATCTGTTAGTTCAGTTTATGAATCACTTACAAGGCCAAAATGTTAAGAGATATTGCTGGCCTATTTTTTATGCTTTCTTTAGTTGCTAGTTACTCATAATTGCTGTTTCTGAGCATAAGAAATAATTCACATGGCTGATAATGTATGATAATTTAGCATTTTCTCTTATTATGTCCTCATCTGGGAGTACATTTCAGAAGGGACTTAAAGCAAAATATCATCTTGTAAGAAATAAGTCTAATTAAAAAGTCAAAAACCATCACCAAATTTTAAACCTGATTTATACAAAGAACTGAAAATACTTTGCATTGTTCAAAGTTATTATGCATCAACATACTATTGTCTCTTTCTGGAACGGCACACCAGTCATAGCTGTCTTCTCTGTAGAACTTCATTTTCATGCAGGAAACAAAAATTTCCTGTGATGTCATCTAATTTCAGAAACATGAAATTGAGGCCACAGCTGTTAATTTTTCTTTTTTAATAGCTTAGTTACTCACCAGTGCTCTGAACTGAGCCTCAATTGCAAAGCTTCTAGATCTAAGCTAAAATGGGTTTTCTGCGTGTCATAAACTGTGATAAAGTGTCTCATTGATAATATACTAATGACAGATTGTTTGCAGGGAGTCTAAAATCTCCACACAGAAGGACACTGAGTGTTGATACTTCTAAAATGAACCAACTTGACAGCACAGTTGATGAAACTTCACTTGAAGCACAAAATGACCCATTTAATGTGAGTGCTTCGTTACCCCAAAAATTTGCTACACTGCCAAGACAGAAGAATCCATTTGAAGAAAGCCCAGCAACGTGGGATCAAAACATAAGTCTGTTTTCCAAACCTGTCGAGATCAGAAAAGAAATTAAAAAAGAGAAAAAAGAGAAGGTTAGTCTTTTTGAAAGAGTGACTGGAAAAAAAGATAGCAAGAGGTCAGATAAACTGAGCAATGGGGGATCAGAGAGTTCTACTGACTTGAAATCACCGAGTGCGCTCGGGGAAGCTCATCAGGAGAGTTTTGATTATGAGTCCACTAATCCGTTTATGGCAAACTTCAAGCCTACAAGCATGTTGCCATCTTCAAGGTAGGTTTTTGCTGTGTTTCAATCTGATATCTTGAACATGCTATATAAATGAAAATGTGAAGTGTTGAGGAACACAGTCTTTGTGCTTCATGTTTATATCAGTGCTTGTCCGTTTCCAAGTAAAAGTTACGAACTTTTTATATAATTTGATCGTTTCCTACTTTGTTTTGAAGTGGCTTTTTTATTACTAATATGTGCTGTGAATGTTCTTGGGTGCTTGTATTTGTGGAAGACCTTGTTTGTACTTCAGAGTTTCTCCCTGAAGTCTTCTGCTTTAACTGAACATTCGTTGGTAATTTTTGCTTTGCCCTAAGTCAGCTTTTGAAAGGGAAAGGTTTCAAGTGTAAGGGAAAGCGGAAATTGAATAACTAAAAGAGTGGTGAAAATGGGAGTAGTGAAAAGAAATCTTGTGGATGGGGAAAAAAAGAGTATTTAGGTTCTATATGTTAGAGCACAAGAATTAAAGACATTCTGCTCTTAAATGGGAGTTCTCACATGACCACTTATCTCCCTTGAATTCATTTGGCTCCTCTGCAGCTTTACTGAGTTCTGTGTATTGAAATCATTGCACGAGGCAGCAGTTTGTGTGTTGAGCAGAATGAATTAAGTTACAAGGGCTGATAAGGAACTTTGATTTAAATAATCCATTTCAATCTTTGTTTGTCTATCAATGCTTTACTTGTTTTCCTTAAGAAAAAGTGTAACCCACAGTTAGTTTTGTTTGCTAGCGAGAAAGAGATGCTGTCTGTCTCTCTTTATACATGTATAAATATATATATTTATTTATGTGCACTCCCACCTACATATACTCTTCACAATAGATAAATGTTTAAGAAGTTAATTAACTTTCATTCCTTCACATTTTTTATATAAATATCAGAAATTAGCAGTCTTTGCTTTTTCAAGGTAATGATTCATTTCTATATAATGACTTAAATTTGATAGAAAATGCATTTGAAATTAAAATGCTTCAAACTGGAATCTAAAGGCTGTAAAATCAATCAGTGTTTTAAATGGTTCAAAAAAATTCATGTTTTTCTGTGTATTAATTCCTTAATTAATGACACGGGAGTAGTTTCTGTAAAAAAAAATTTGGTTTTTGTTACCTTGTTCTCTTAGAAGAGAGGAATCTTCTTGTGTTTCTGCTCAGTTTTTTTTTCATGGGTTAGAATACATGCACTCCTGATTTAAACTTCGAATCATTTTCTTAACAAAACTAATCATGGCTGTGGATTAGGTAAATGAACTGAAATGAAACTGCTGTAGAAAAGAATTCATTGCTAGAAGCTCATCCAGACCTCAACAAAATATCTGCTTTGTGCCTTCTGTGAGTCAATTCCTAGTGTTTTAAATAACATGTTTATAGATAATCTTAGAATATTATTTATTTAATGAAGTTTTTCTCTGGATTAGCGTAAGGTTACATTGTAGCTTGGTTTGTCAGAAGTTAAACTGCCATTTAAATAAGCTCCTTTAAAGAGAAATAATTTAAATAACAAATAAAATTGCATGGCATTTAATTTTTTTAAAAAGAAGCGCTGTATTCAAGCAGATGCTAGATATAAGTAGTGAAATCTTTTGAAGTTCTTGAATCCTGCAGATCTTGATAAATATAAAACTTAATGGTAATCATGATGCAGTTTTTTTGTTTTGTAATTAAAAAGCTCATCACAGTGCCCATTCAGAAGGACTCTAGTCATTTGTTTCCTTCTTTGTATGAGTGTCTCTTTTACTAGTTCTTGACTTTTATGTAAACGGAAACTTTTGATAAGACAAATAGATATTATTTTATTTTCAAAAAGCCAAATATAGTAAACATTCTGACCTTTTTTGTGAGACAGCTATTATGGCATAATATCTAGCATGCAATAAGCTAAGTTTGAAGCTCTTGATTTTTATATGTTCCATTATGATGTTCTGTGTGAACCTTTTAGACTTAGTTTACTTTCTTTCAAATGTATCTTGTACAATTATTTTCTTTTGAAGTAGAAACTAATACAAAATAGGCATATTTAATAAGTTTACAGTTTAAGTTTACCTTTTATCTGTGGCAGATTTCTCGAATGGAATCCATTTTAAATTTTTTGAACCAGTAGTACTGAGGAAAGAATTGTATGAATATGTGGGCACAAATTAAATGAGGCTGGGTAACAAATTCAGTATGCAGAAAGCATAGGGAGGGAATTTAGACTTTGAGTTGTTTCTTGTTTACTCAACGTGCTATTGAATTCTTTTGGATGAATCCCATTTCTGCAAGTTCACCAGGGTTTTTTTATTAGGGTGTGTCCAAAATCAGTGTTCTGCTGTGGATCAGGTCTTTGCTTTGCAGGTGGATCTCCCACTTAACCCCACTTAGCTAAACCTTGCTTTGGGTGATGGAACATCCTGAGCTGGCTTCCTGTCTGGTGAAATTCAGCTGGAGGATGTATTCCAGGAGCACACTGTAACCAGGAAACAGCATCCAGTCTGTGGGACCAGGCTGGACATAGAGCAAAGTGGAAGGAAAAAGCTCCAGCCCATAGCAACCCTCTTAGCCAACCCTCAAAAGAAATCGACCAAACCCAACTCCCTCATGTTTGTAGTGTGAATGTCAAGTTCTCAGTGCTGCTGAAGCCACATCTGTAACCTTAGTGGGAGGCTTTTCAGTGACTTTGGTGAACTTTGGGTCAGGCTTAAGTCCATCCTAATTAATTGTGGTTGGTAATGTTGACTGAGCAGTAACAATGTGGAGAATATAACATCAGCTGCTGGCTGGGTGAGCTGCTGAATAGCCCTTCACCAGCCCATCCTTCAGTGCTGAGCTGGCTGGCTGCATGCTCTGGCACTAATTACTCTTACTTACTAATTAAATGAATGAAGATAAGTACATCTTCCACATGTTGCTCAGCTGCTGATCCAAAAATTATAGAAGTGGTTCAGCAACACTAGTATGATTTTTTTTTTCTTGAAGCAAGTGTGCCAGGATTATTTGAAAATTATTATTTATTTTTCTTGCTATTATTTATTGTTATTGTTTCAAGAAGGTTTTAGAAGTATTTTGGAAAATCAAAGCAAAACCTATTTGGTTCATATATAATACTTATTGACAGTAAATCACAAAATATGGACCCCTAATTTCTGTTAATCTCTGATCTGGCAAAGGCTTGTTCCCTTGCTTTGGCTAAATCTGTAAAATGGGGATGATACTTTGTTACCTCCTGTAAGTGCTGAGTGGATAAATAAGTGTTTTTCAAATGTTCTTATAGATATGATTTTGCAGTGTTACGTAAGTGTTAAGATTGGGAGTTCCATTGTCTGTTGTAGGCATAGTAGAGATATTTATGTGCTGATTCCTTGACAATTGAAAAATGCAGGCGTCTCATAGTGAAACAAAAAATGCTGGTTTTGCAAATACTGCCAAATCTGTTAGTTCCAGAGGTTTTGTAACATACAACCAAATGAAGAATTTTTGAGCAAACAATGTCTAGTGCTCTTAGCCAGCATTTACCAATAATAATTTTGGTTTTGTACTTCTTACTGCACTGTTTTGAAACTTCTACCTAATGTTGTCTTAAATTGCACTCATTCTTACAATTACTGCTGTTGTCGTGGCTCTCAGGAGGTTAATTTGCAGTCAGAAGCCACGTGGCTTTTGTGTTGAACACAGTTAAAGAAACTGAGGGTGCTCCTGGAAAACAAAGATTGTTTTGTGCCATAACCAAAGCTTGTGCATCGTTTTTCTGAAATTGTTTTTGTTTAGGAAAATACATGACACCACACTACAGGCTAATAAACTGATGTGAAAATTTCTCAATTTACACCACTTGACAAGTGCTAAAAGAAAAGCATCTTTAATTTTAATGTGTTATTAGGACCTTTTTAGAGAGATTGTACAAGTTATTAACAAGGTCCTCTGAGACAGGAGACGGGTAATTAACAAGACCTACAGAAAGGGAGTTTAGGTAATTAACAAGATCTTAGGCACTGGACAGGGGGAGACAAATAGTCCAATATTTAAAGCTGACAGGTTGTTACTAGTCTGATCGAATTCCAGATCTGGGAAACTGGATTGATAAGTGTTTGGGAGCTTTCTACCAAATGTTATATATATTTAAAATAAATACACATATATGAATAATGTCTAAGTCTGTATATACATATATACGTATACATTAATAGAGAGAGACATTAAAAAAACCCTTCCAAAGTAGCATTTCCTTGACCTATTGTTATGCTTCAGAGAGAAGAAGATAAAGTTTGTGTCTGCATACCGATTACACTTTATCTCACATTGTGGCAATAAATATGTTACATTCTAAGCAATGTGGAAGATGGAATAGTGGAGAAGAAACTTGTGTCTTACCAGGATTCACTGTAACAATCATGAATAATGCTCATATTTATAATATTAGTCACTGGTGAATTGGAGCATAAATTATGAAAACATTAATTTTTTTTCCTGTATTCTCTTACTGCTTCAAGAGCTTTTCAAATTTGCAAGTCAAAAAGAAAAAAATACCAACCCAATCCTTAAACTCTTCTGCATCTCTCTGCCTGTAATTTCTGAATGTGGTTATTTTCTTCAGCCTCTCTCCCCCCTTCATCACATGTGGCTGTTAGAGCTGCCTGTCTCTCCAATGTCACATGTACCAAACAAATCAGGGACTGCAGTTTTGTTTTTCCCAATGGAGGCAATGTTTGAAATAAGCAATGTCTCTGCATTTTGATATGGTCATTATTAGATTTGTTAAAAAACAAGTGAGGTGCCGTGAAAACAGGCGGCTTTTGATAACAGTGATGTGTTTGGTTCATATTAAATTGTTAAGTCTGCAGAACAGCTGATGTCTGCTACATTTCTGCAAACATTCACGTTTTGAATGTGTGATGGTCAGGTGGTTAAAGAAGCTTTTGCACTATTCTGGTGTTCTCTGGGTTACTGCTTATCAGTGACAGTAGAGCAGGTGCCTGTCTCCAGTCAGCTGCAGTTGTGAAGTAAAACCTGTTATCCCAAACCACACCGAGGGTGAGTTATTAGTGCAATAACTTCATCATAATCAAAGTCACTGCTAAATGATTTCAGTCTTGCAGAGCTACTGGCAACAGCTCCATTGGAATGAACCCCAAAAGTTGCCTGATGAGAGCAAAGGGTTGTAGTGGCTGTGTATTTCTCTGCCAAGTAGAATATCCAGTGTATAATACAATTTACTATTTCTAATTTTTGTATGCCTTTTTCAGAAATGTTGCTCTCTAGATACTACTGTGCTTGCTAAAGCAATAAAGTCTGTAAAGACTTTTTAGCACATTTATTTCTCTGTTAGTCAAAAGGGACATCAGGTGAACTATGGTATTTTCAGAATACCTGTCAGTGTTAGCATGTCTTATTTTAAGAACGATGTACTTCTTCATTGCTCTTCTTGAAATGAATAATTTTTTTCATTTCTCTACTGAGATTTGACTAGACTTCAGTCAGCTGTGATCTAGAGTCTAGGTAGAGTATTGATGGTCTCTGACAGTGCTTTAATTGTACTCTAGACCGTTAATATTTGTTAATTCAATGTGGTAAAGCTGTCAGTGCAGCATTATTTCAACAGGAGAAATGCATTGCTGGTACATGAGAGGTAAAGAGAAATTACAAAACAAGCAGAAGTCATGCAGAGATTCTTAGTCTGTCCTGCCAGGACTGTTATCATCTGATTTAAAAGATCACTGCATGTGATAAGAGAATAATGAAATCTTTTGCAAAGCTCCTACAAAGCAGTGGTCACAGCATTTGGGACATGACGAAAGTGGGCTGGAGCAATCAGTTCTTAGGGGGATATTGTAGAAATACTCAGTTTTAATCTTGACTTTTGCAGACTCCTCACCAGCAATCAGTCACTCCTAATTAGTTGACTGTTTTAGGAATACTGTTTGGAAAGTTCATCCTGCTGGCTTCTTGACAAGATTTTTTCAAGCTTTCACTGTCTCTTGGTGCACATTAGGGCATGTGAAATTTTTTTTGAGAGGATGCATGAGGCATATTATCTTTCCCAAGGGAAAATGCACTGCTTGTTCTATTTAATTTTAAAAAAGAATAATTTGTTCTATTGTTTCTTTATTAATAAATGCAGAAACTATGTAAAAGCAATGCACTTTTTTTTCTGTTTCATTATAAGAGCTAAGAATTAGTTTTACTCTTTTAATAATTCAAAAATGGACCTGAGAGTTTCAGGGTAAAATGTAATTTTCGAGTTGTTTGATTTGTTTGTGTCTTTGTTGTTGACTTAGAGATCTCTAATAATAGGGTCTTCTAGTGGAGATGCTGGCACAAATTTTAGTCTAACAGTTCTTCAGTGGTCTCTTGAGAAAAAAACTTTTTTGCTATAGCACAACTGCCAATTAAAGGAGGAATATTTGTATAATTAAAATTCTAACTAATCAAGAAAAGGCAGTGATAGCCACAAAACCTGATCCTCTATTTGTGTCCTCCTGGGGTTACCCAAGCTCTAAAAGGCCATGGAACATGTCTTGACAGCAGAGCAATTTATACAGTGAAGTGTCTTAAGTGATGTTCCCCAGAATCTAATTGCAAAATAAATGGTAATATGCTTATTCTGTACTTGTTTAGCTGCCAGACAAGACAGTCATTCCTTCTCAGAATATTAAGTCATCTCTACATTGCCAGGCACAGCAGGCTGACAATATTCTATGGAAGGCTAAGTTTCTGAATTTCATTAACTGTATCTGATTTTATTCATTTCTTTTGGGTTTTTTTTTCCTAGTGCATTGGTAATAACCTAAATGGCATCTTAATATTTCAATGTTTTGATATGTGTTGTGAGAATCTAAAGAAAAATGCATAAGCACTGTAATAAGAATCAGTCCAAGGACCACAAAGTAGGATAGGAATAGGAATTTCAACTCTAATGGAAAATGACTATGGCAGAACTTTCCTAATTACCTGTATGCAGACATTCCATATTAAAGGAAAGAAAATGAAAGCTCACACTTAGCTCATTGGTATAATGGATATTTTGCAGAATGTTAACATAAATTTTAATATTTTGAATAGTAATGATTAATGTAAATAACCTAATTTTAATTTCTAATAGTATACACTACTATCATGTAACTTATACAAATAGCAAAAGATAAGTAAAAAGCTTTTCCTCCTTGAGAAAATACTCTTTCCACGGAGCTTAATTTATGAGTCTGATTCCCATTCATTATGTTGTCAGAGTAAATGGCACTAAAATGTTTAAATCAGTTATAGGAAAGATTTGATAAAGGTGGTTTTAATCTCTAGGCATTCAGAAGCTAAACATTTAAGCAGCCACTAGACCTGATGTTTGAATTTTTAACTACCATTAAACTTCAATAGACAAAATTTTAAGATGCAGTTATAAACTTGAGCTTGTGGCACATCCTGAACTCAACTCCACTGTGTTCTTCCTATACAGACTATAAATTATCAACATGCAATGAAAGCATTTAATTACCATAAGAAATAGGTGTTCTAAAAAAACAGTTTCAGGTAGTTCTAATGAAATGTTTTTAAATAGAGAAAATAACAATAAAGTACAAAATAATATCCTGGCTATGATTATGAAATACCAATCCAAACCACTCCACAGAATCAGCACTCCAGTATATCTGTCTCCATTATTAGTTTACACTATTTTTATTTCTTATCACTTTCTCCCCTCGGGAACAGGATGATAGGAAAGGGTTCTGATTTTAGATGAGCTAAATTTGAAATCCAAGCTGAGAAAACCTCAGAAATTCAAACAAACTTTACTATTCAACAAAAACGTAAAAAGAAAGTTATATCCAAATAGTAAAATAATATGGAATTATACAATAATGGATATGATTTAATCTGGTAAAAATGTCTGTTATATAAAGTAACTGTCAAGGACACTAATTGAGTTCTCAGATGAGTGAAATGGGGAGCAGGACTAATTGCTGTGCTGGATTGGAGAAGTTTATTCTGCCTGGAGAAGGATAGGGGTGATGCGCAAGTTTGGTGGCTCAGTGTCGCTTCCATGATCCTACTGCAGCTGATTTTTAGTCTGTGCTGGTGGGATTTACCTTCCTTTCAGTAGCTCCTGTCTTGAAGGTGATCTGAGAGAATGAAAGTTTATTACCTGTAGGAGACAAACTGTTAAAAATCAGTATGGGACCCGAGACATCACTGGGAGGCACATGAGGCACATGAAAAGTCCATTTGTAAGAAAAGAAATATCTTTTTTGTTTGTAAACTGAGAAAATTTAGTTTGGGCATAATTGAGAAACAATATAGAATCCCACAGTGACAGTTTTTAACAGTCACTGTTCACGGTAAGCTGCACTCAAAAAACCCCTACAAAAATCTAAAAAGATACTTTTTCCCCAAGCTGTGAACACGTGAACTTCTATAGCAGAAGTTCCCTGCCAGTTTATCACACCCTGGGAAAAAACCCCAGAGATTGGATTGTAACTAGTACTAACACTATGAATTGTGACTGTAACACAGGAAGAAACAATGTTATTTTTTAAAATCACTGAGATCAATGATTTCAGAATGCTTTTAGGAATTCAAGAGAATGGCTGCTCAAAGGAGGTTTGTGGTGCTTGTACAGTGTGGGCTGCAGTCCTAGAGACCTGGTTTCTATAATTATTGCCAGTAATCAAGTGAGATGGTAACTTTAAGGGTATATTATTGTGATGAAATTTAAATTAAAAAATAAGCACTCTTATGAATTTCAATACACCAAACAGACAAGTCCACTGACTGTATACTTTCATAATTTTATAGGAATTCCTTTTGAGGTGTTGCCTGCTCCTCAGACAGTGAAATGAGGGTGCAGTGAGGGGAGTCTGCATCTGCTCACACTCACCTCGGTCTGGGAGCACTGGCAGGAAATCCTGCGAGGCTCAGCAAGGCTGACGAGCTCCCACCTTACTTAGCAGACACTTTGATTTAGAAAAATGTTATTATATGCAATCTCAGCACCTGTTTCAGTATATTTTCTGCATATCTCCTTAAAATATGAGTAAGAGTCTTCATGGGGTTTGGATTTTTATTGGGGAATATTTTAATAGCTTTTCATTCTTTTTGTGAGTGTATTCAAATTTTTTCTTGCAAAATACGTAGATGTTCTCTTTTGTAATTGCAGTTATGATGTCCACAATTTTACAGAAATGATTGCACATTTTTTACTACTTAAAAAAGCCCCAGACAACTGATCTATGTTGCCAGTGATTTATACTTCTAATTTTGAAACTCGGCTTCTTGTAGTCAGAGCTGCCGCTTTCATTTTAAGCTGCCACTATGAAAAAGAGTCCCAGAACTTATTTCACAGAAACTATAAAGTCACTGAAAGCAGTGAAAGATCCTGCTTTTTTAACCTTTCAGAAAGTCGCCCAGTTGAGCAGTCAGGCCACATTATTCTATATCTTGTCTTACATGAGGAAACAGTCCCAAAAGAAAGATATCCCAAATTAACGCCACACTTCATTAAATAGAGACATTCTTGGTTTTCACCAGGCTAATTCGATCCAGTTCAGTTAACTCATTTTTTTTGTGCTCGGATCACGGAAGGCAGCCATGAATGGAGTGAGTTCATCATGTGTTTGACACATCAGTGTGAGGCTGAAAGGAGGCTGCGAGGGAGGGACCCTGCCTTTGGCTGGGGGGACAATACCCGATGAAAGAGGCCCCTCATTCAAAAGGGGTCTCCAGCAAACCAGGCAGGCTGCTGGGGATCACTGTTACAAACAGGTGGAATCATGGAATCACCAAACTCCATTCTTCACACACCTCTGGGTTTCTGGTTGTGGCTGCTCCTCTAATCCAGTCTCTGTCTAATACCCTCAGATGGTTTACAGGACTTCTGTGTGAGCAAAAGTTTGGCTGCTTTAGAAATGAAAGATCATGTACAGACTACAAAAAAAAAGTGAAAAGAAAAATTAATATTAAAAAATCCTTTACAGGAAAATATCATCATTTATATTTTATGTATTTTTAGTTCATAAATTTTTGCCCTTGTGCTTTTACACCATGAAATATATAGCTTATAAATTCAGAAAACAGTGGTGAACAGTCACAAATACACGTTCCCTACTTTAAAAAAATATTTAAAAATTTTTAAAAAAAGTAGATTTATTTTTGTAGCTCTCAGTCAAACATCACCCTCAAAGCTAGTACATGCAGTCTAACAAAACAGTGAATTCTCTAATGTGAAAGAATGTGTCTGCTGTGGTGCTACCAAGTAAATAATATTTGTGAGCCATATCCAAATTCTGAACACATTTTCAGAGAATGTTTTCTCTCCAAATTTGCTGTAGCAGGTACATAAGAACACAGCAACACTGATTTTTGAAGATACTTGATAATAATTGCACCAGCCTGAGAGACCAGTGGACAGTTTCTTAAGCCTGACATTTAGGCATTGGCTGTTCCTATCTGTATCAACATCATCATGAAATAGCTTTGCTTTCTGGATATGTACAATAATCACTGGGTGTATAAAATAACAGATTATTTACTCAGGTTTATGTGCAAAATAAATGTAGCTGACAGAAGGTGGCCTTTTAGCCCTAAGCTGGTGATCTCACTGGAATTTCTATAGGAGCTTTGTCCTCTAGGAGCTGCCCTGAAAGCTGGGAATACGTGTTAGTCTGTAGGGTTTGGTTGGTGGTTTTTATCAATCTCATCCCAGGGACCTCTTTCTAGGATATTTCATTTAAAGTAGCACTTCATGCTTAGGAGCTCAAGCCAAGTCTAGAGATAAGAGGAGAGATAAGGATGCCCAATCCATAATAGCCCTTCTTGCATTTCTTAATTAGCTATTCAAATTTTGTAACAAAAAGAATATGAAAAATACAAAGAATTGTGAACAAAGAATGTACTAAAATTCTAATTTCTAATATTTTCTTTTACTAAGTTTAAGAAAATCGAGAAAATATTAAATACTTTGTAACTGTGTGCCTAATTCAGTATTGCATTCTAGTAGATGTTTTGGTCAAATAAGTGTGTACTGCTAATATTTGGTCTCTTTTTTTCCCTACAGTTTTAATGTGAATCCTTCTAGCATTGAGGATCTCAGGAAAAAAACGGTGAGTTATGAAATGTTATGGAAAACCATCAGTGAATGCCAACTAACTGGTACTTGTATAAGCTTATAAGCTTTTATTCTTTTTTAACCTCTTATATGGAAGTGTTGGGGTTTTTATTTTCTTTTTTTTTTTCTTTTTTGACATATCCAGAAAATCTAAATAGAAAAGCACAGGCTTAATGTAAATTTGGAAATAAAGAAGAGTTTTGCACTCAATATGGAGTTTACCTGTGATATAAAGATGAAGGAAATACTTAGTTCTTTGCACAAAAAGTAAAAAACCCCAAAAACCTGGATTTTTAGGAATGGTTTAGATGACTCTAGAGAGGTAATGGTCAGGTGAGGAACTCTGCATTAGACAGTGATGTATTAATTGACCAAACAGAAGTTTACCATCACCATAATCAGAGACTTGAAGACAGTCTTTAGAAGGCAGATCAAATTGAAATTATGACCTGATACATGATGGGATAAATAATACACATCATAAATGAGCAGCTGAAAACACTACAAAATAGAAATACTAGAAAATATTATTCAAAATGCTCTTGTTTCTAAAAGTACTGAGAATAAATTGTGTACTAAGAAAAGACAAAAACTAATCCACAGATTGCCTAGGCAATGGCTTTGTTTGAAGGAAAATGTGGTCTTACTAGAATTTGTTCTGTGAATAGATGACATCTTTAAAAGTGGGTTTGTTTTCAATCTCTAAAATATATAGAAAACAAGTTTCACAAGCAAATATGACTTTGTACTGTTTGTTTTCTGCTGGTTTATGTAAATGATTTGTAATAACATTTGATGTTATTGTAAATGCCCAAGTTTTTATAATGTAAGTAGCTGGTGGGAGATGTCAGAGTATTTGAAGGCTGCCTTTGATCAGATAGTAAACTGAATTCTACCAGGCAGTTACTTAATCTCTGACAAAAAGAGACATCAAAAAATTGATTTAACTTAGCAGCCATTGTCTGTAAAGTAACCATAATTACAGTTTCTATGTGCTTGCAAATGTATTACTGCAAATCATGTAATTTATTGCTGGTAAAAGCATCGGTTTAATTCTTTTAAGAAATAAGATGTGAATTGTTTTATTTAAAGGATTTAAAGGTGATAAAAGAAATCCTTGATGATTTTTCTTTTGGAATACCAGCTATCCTAAATGTCAGTTGTAGGATTATGAGGTGGCGCTCATTTAATGCAAAATACAAATTAGGTGGGGAAGAAACTACATCTCAACCATAGTTCTGAATGAAACCATTTGAAATTTTTTTAAAATATTCAGGATTGCTTTCTAAGGTGTTTGAAGTAATTTATTATTAGATTCTGTAATAATAACCCTCACCAAGTTATTCTATTTCTTCCTTGTGCATATTATTTAGTAATTATGTTTGTATGTCTTCTCCTGTGATGCCAACACCTGTCTCTGAAAGCAGTGTTTAAATGGGAACAGTAGCCAGTTGAAAGGGCAGGGTGAGCTCTTTAAGGCCTAATTAAGAACTGAAAGGAAGATGAAGTAAGTAGGACAAAAGATGTGAAAGTAGCTTAGATGATATTCCCAGAGCAGAATTCCTCATTAGAACAATGAAGAGATGATCAGGGATTGCCAGGCCTTCGTTTTATCTAACGTTGTTTCCTCTGGCTGGCAGTGTGTACCCCAACAAGGTTTTGTAGCTGAGACAATCATTCTTTGCATGGCTTGTTGCTTAAAATCTTTTTTTTTTCTTTAAGAATTCATTATAAGATCATTGTTATGCATTTAAATTGTAGTATCTATATATCATCTCTTGGCACAAACTGAACTTAGAAAATCTTCTTAATTTTGCAATATTAATTTCTGAATACTAGCATACTTCAGCTGGAATTTTCTTGCATAATTAATTTGATAGGTTATTCCCCCCCCAAGATGTGTATGGAGCATGTGTATGATATAACATTTTTAAAGCATAAATATTACACACAGTTTTCCAGTAAACTTGATAGCATAATTGAAGTCATCATTGCATCTTAATTCCCGTTCCTTTGCCAAATCAGAAAATTAGGCAAACCCCTATATTTCAGACATGTAAGTGTTAATGCTGTCTTTTCCAGTGTGTACAAAAATTTAGTACCATAAACAGAAAGTTTCACTTCCTTCTTGTAGAAGAAAATTTGCTAAAAATATGACCACAAAGTGAAGTTATTTTCTCTTTCTATACTTGTTGAAAATCAATAACTATCCAATTTATAAATTTCATCAGGTTAGCCATTTTGATAAAGGGGCACTTATTGATTTCTTACAATCCCCTAACTTGGTAAGTTTAAAATACTGAATATACGTCCATAAATGTGACATAAAAGTGCGGGGAGAAACCCTTAAAAGCACATATTTTTGAGAGCTACTGTTAGAATATAATTGATGGAGAGAGGCTGATCTGTCACACTTCAGCCTATTTGCAGGGCACCATCACTTTTAATTAGGTTCCTTTGAAAACTTTGGCCAGCTGCATATTTTAATGGGTCGGCATGTGCCAATGTGCAAATATGGAGCTGTATGGAAATAAAAGGAGTGGGGCAGGAAAAGGAATGAGTATGACTGTTCTGTGGTGTACTTCTTAGCTGTGCAGGCTTTAGCATTTTTAGTGACATGCCTCTGCTGTAAACAGAAGCTATCTCGTGTGCCCTGTTAGAAGTGCAGGACTTTTAGGTTCTATGTGTTCTAAATGTTTCTGTTTCTGAATGAGATGAAGCATACTCCTTAATGTGTCTAACAGTGCTGATACTTTTATAAACCAATACTAAAGAAGACATTCAAGTTTATGGTGTTGTGAATCACATGTTGTCCTTTTTAAGATGACTAATTTGTCCATCTCTGCTAAAACCTGCACTTACTGAGTCATCAGAAATCAATACAGAAACAATTCTGGTTTTCCTACTGCTTAATTCTGGGCATCTCCTGCTTTAAAACAAGCAAGGCCTTTTATAAATACACATTTATTTCTGCCTTAAGTGCTCTGGTGCAAGTAAGATGCAGCCTTTTACCTTCACCTGAAATTTAAAATTGAAAGTTTTATTATGTGTTTCAGAAGCCAAGGCCTGGTGAACCACTGGTGACTAAAAATAGGAATGTGAAAGACAGATGAGGGCTGAGGTAATTTAGAGCTGAGTAAACGCTTTGCTGTGGTGCTCTCCAGAGGCAAAGACTCAAAGCAGTTACAGTAGAGTTGAATTCTCATGGCTCTTCTTTTGTTCTATAATTAAGGTGGTTGGTTTCCCAAAATGGACCTGCTGTTGTTGTGGTCACTGCTCATGTGGTCACTAGTCAAAGTCTACTGACTGTGTGTTCATCTCACTGTGAAGGTTTTTTTCTGAGATGACAGAGTGGGAAATGTTCAGGCAGCTGGGCAGCCCATCTCCACTTGTCTGCTCCGGTGGCGGTGTTGGAGGGAAAAGTGCTGCACCAAACAGAGGTGTTGCTGAAAGAAATTGCTTTTCATAGCAAGGGATGCACATGAGAAACATAAAAAGCAATAATCAGTCGATTTTTTGAGAATAGTGAACTGCTTAATAAAATCTGCTGTTTTTTCTGCACTTCCCTGCAGGAAGGAAATCCTTTCGATGCCACTGCAGGATACCGAAACCTCACTTACGAGGAGGTTCTGCAGGAGCTGGTGAAACACAAAGAGCAGCTCAAGAAGAAGGACACCCACATTCGTGAGCTCGAGGATTACATTGACAATCTCCTGGTACGAGTGATGGAGGAAACCCCCAGCATTCTCAGAGTGCCATATGAACCTTCTCGGAAAGCTGGCAAATTTTCCAAAAGCTGAGAGAGTGGTACTTGAGGGTACTTTCTGCTGAATACATAAGTGGAAGGAGATCACACTTTAATACTTTGACTTCTCTTCGTTCTTTTTCTCCTAAGAAATCCCAGGAAAATGGGGAGGAGAGACAATGGTGTGGATTTTTTCCTTTTATTTTTTTAAAATCCAAACACTAGCAGGGGCTGCCAAAAGTTGTATTCTGTTAGATTACGTAAGTTACTCTTTGGGTTTTTTTCTTTTTGAAAACACCTTTAGGTACAGAATACTTAAAATAGAGTTAATGATACATATTAAATATGTCCATGCAGTTCATATAATAGCTTGGTGTTCACCATGTGGCAGTTTCAGCTGGGAAGCCTGTGCAGTTACGAATGTTTTCTTGAATGATTATTGGTATTAGGCAAATATATTGATTCTTTTCTTACAGCATGCCATCAACACCACTGTTTTCAATCCAGTGTAGTACTCTCTAAACCTAAGTGTGGTTTCTTGCAATGGAATGTAGTTCTGCACTTACTAGAGGAAAACAGTGATGCACAATCCTTGCAGAGTAAATGCTGTATTCTATACAATGTGCTTTTTATATAACAGTGTAAAAAAAACCCATGCCATTTCTGTTGTGGCACATGCTGGAACCAGTTATTTTACACTTAAATGCTGAATTTTGTGTATAATGAGTGAACTTTGCTGGTGAGCTCATGACATAAGGTTGTTTTGAGGATCTTTTTGTATGAAGTTACTGCATGCCTTTTTATGTGTTAAAAGTACTTTGGGCAGTATTCACAGAGTCAGAGGTACAACTGGAGAACTCAAGGATGGAATAAAGAAATGAAAACTTTTGTTCAGTCAAAGTCTACTGCGATGAAAATGTAGCAGAAATGGAGAGGCTGACTTAAATAGACACGATAAATCAATTTAAGGTTGAGTTTTACAGGATATATGTGTCTTAACTTTTTAAATCTTACGAGAACAAAGTATATGCCTTTAGAAATAGGCCATGTTGCTTAAACACATATAGAGCACTTAGGCTTTTCATTAAAAATGTCTGTATTCCATGTAAATAGTTCTAAAAGTCCGTTTTCATTGTGGCAAATGAAAGAAGAATGTAGTAAATATCTTCTTGACCATTTAATGATTGTTTGTAAAATGATGTATGAAAAAGGTATCTGCTATTCAATGAATTGGAAAGATACAGTCATGAAGGTATAATGGAAAAATACTGTAGGAGAACCCTCTAAATATTAACATGAATAGATTTTAATTTTAATTTCCTTAAAAGAGTCTTACTTGGATTTTCTGTTGCTGTGAAACAGTAAAATGTTATTTTAAAAATGTACAGAGAATATTTTAGATTTGGATTTAGGATAAATGTCTTTTCCTCTCTTTCTGCACCTGATCTGTTGGATTTTTTTACAGCACCATGAAATGGCTGCTGCTGAGGTGACCAAAAAAGCTTGAAATTAAATTCCAATATTTTTGTTGTTGTTGTGAAAGATTTAAATATATTTTCATTTTTAAAACTGCAGAAATTGGTAATATCTTGAATACGTACACATGTGGAAGGGTTGAAAAAGTTCTGTCTGACTGCTCTTGACATCATTAGTGTTGTAGGACAGTACAGAATTATTCTTGTTACCAAAAAAAACTTCTTTGTACAAATATTCTCAGATTTCATTTATTTATTTTGGGCTTTTTCTCCTTTATTTTGTTCTTTTATTTAGCAACTACCTCTTATCCCCATTTAGCACTGTCCCTAAAACATGTGCAGCCAGAGTTCCCAACCCACAAGTGTGGATCCCTGTTCCTGGGTGGATCCTGAGAGTTCCCAGCCCTGCCCAGCTGTAGAGCTCTGTATTTGTGTTTTGCAGTGCAGAAATCCATCCCACACCAGGCAGTCTCTCTTTTGTCAGCCCAAGGATGTATCAAGTTTGGTACCTCAAAAACCATGTGAATGTTCTTTTGACCCACTTCAGATCTCACTGACTGTAAATTTGCTGTAATATATTCAAAGTGCCAAAGGTTATGTACTAGGTTATGGTACGTTTGCTGTTGGAAGTTGAGGTTTGCACTCAATTAGATTTTAATTTTCTAATTACACCAAGATGTATTTCAGTTACTCAGTATTTCCATAAAAGTTCTTAAACATATTCAAATGCTTGGCTGAAGCCAGCAATGTTCTGCAATAGTTTTGAATTCCACGCTTGTTTTCAGCTAACTGCTGTGAGACCATCTCCAGTATCCACAGTGCTCAAATCACACACACCAGTGAGGATTAACAACTGCACTAACCAGACAATGTGCTCCAGTGACTTCTCACATGCAAGCCAACTTATAATTATTAAAATGAAACTCTACTGTATTTAGCACCTCTGAAATCACTTCTTTTAGAATGTAAATGTAGAATATCAAACTGCATAATTGACTAAAAGCAGATCATTTGACATATTTGCATACCGAGAACGATAAGCAGATTAAAGGTAGCGAAAAGATCAATTTTTGTGCATTAGTGAAGAAATTTAGTGAAGCTTTGAATGTGCTATCTAGTCTTTATCTGATCTTTAAGTGAATAAAAGCACCTTTTGTTTCTAACAGTTTGTCAAGAAAGGAGTACAACGAATGCAGTTTAGGGAAAGGTAAAGTTACTGAGAGGTAGAATGGGACATTAACAACTGTGAACATATTTTTATAGGGTTTTTAAGCAAAGATACAGGCTGCTTTTGGAGCAATTCTGGGAAGATTGCATACACATCATCTTCTGCTTAGAAAGAAAATTTTAGCATTTTCCTATATTCTGAGATTAGTTTTAAAAAGCATCTTCACCCCACATGTATTTTTTGAACCATGCAGCTTTGAAACAAAAACTTTTCATGCAGACTAATTTGTATGTTGAAAACAAAGGAAGTTCTGTTTTTCTCATAGGATAAAACTGCAGACTTTCTTGCAGATCCTTTTAAACCCATTAAAACTTGCCACTTGTGGTCAGTCCTTTAAAACATAGGGATGAAAATTTTGAACATCTTCATATTTTTTTGGTATTTTCTCTCATAAATTAGCATAAGAGTTCATCCATGCATGCACTGTACTTTGAAATTATCCTTTGAAACAGCTCTGCTCATAGCCATGGATTTTACTTACTTAAAATGACAAATATGAAGGCCATACTTTAATGTTGTAAGTTAGAAATGTAAACTTTCTGCCATTCAAGAAGGATGTTTAATATTTATATATGTTACCTCTTGCTGCTGTATTTTACATTTAGCTTGGTTTTCCACCTCCTAATGAATGTAGCATTCTCCCTAGATTATACATAACTGCATTTATTGCTGTTGGCTCTGTGTCAAGAACTATTTGTAATTTTCCAGCTGTGGAAATGTTGCCTTGTATTTAGAAAGGTTTCACGATTTGGGGACCTGATGAAAATCATGCTCATTAGATACTAGCCTGCATTCCTTTCTGTACAGAATGCCCTTTCTTAGATGCATCTTAAAACAAACAGAACTGCTGTCTTAATGTGTTTACTGCTGCACTGGGGGTTTATTGACACTTCCAGCTTTAAAGAAAGATTATTGTCCTACATCAAGTATGTAAAGTGAGCTGATGCTTTTCTGCGCTTTATGTACCATTGCTGTTGTAGATCCCATAGAGATGTTAGCTGGGCTTTTCCAGTGGTGAATTTAGAGCATGTTGACTAACTTCCCCTTCTTTGAAGTACTTGCTGAAGGATTATAGCACTGCTGCGTTCATGATGCTAGATTTAAGGGTCTGTCAGCACTTTCAATATGAAACCCTATTTTCAGGGATTTATAACTTAAAAATTTCAATACAGTCGCTGGAAGTATTTAATATGCAATAGGTAGCACTTTAACCTGTTCATGAAGGGGTTTGAGATTTGTTTTTGTTGAAAAGGTCACAGTCCCCTAAAGCATGGTGGGCATTTGCTTTATCTTTTCTAATTTCTTCATTGAAGAAGCCACTGTATGTTACAAGTGGTCAAGCCATTCCTATTCATCTTAGAAGCTTCCAGATGTCTTGTATTACAATGTATTATAAAAAGCTGAAGATCCAGGTTATATAGGAAGTCTGTAAAAGACATGAACATTACTTATAACTTAAGGGTTTTATTTTGTCTCGTGCAATCAATGGTAGTTTGTCTACATTTAATAATGGTACAGAATCATGACTATATGCACTTGTGAGAACTATTAACTTAGAATGCATGAAAAACTTTATTTTTGTTCCATTATTGCAACTTCAGATCCTTTAATTTGATTAAAATGTTATCTTAATATTTTCATTTCTGTTCATTAAATAAATATCGCATGTCTAACACTAATAAAGCACCACAATGCATTACTGCAGTATTTCTTGAATTGTGGCATTAATCTGTGTTATGCAAAGCATGTGACTCCTAAACTCCACAGTGTTGAGGCTCTCAGACCACAGAGAGGGGTATTTCCTGAGGGACAGCTCTAAATGAATATCCCAGATGTTTGCAGGGTAGCCATTAAGAGAAATCTCTTCAGTAGTGTCCAAAATTTAGAATTTGTGAAAAATATTGTGTGCTCTTAAATGTCCTAATCTGTATGGTTTTTTTAGTATGGTATCTGCAATCCCTTTAAATGCACCGTTCCTCTGATGCCGTGGCTGTGTAAATATCACCAGGAGATCTTTGGCACTGCAGCCCAGAGCAGCATTTAGCATGAGAACAAACACAGTGCAAATCCTGATATGGAAAACATGACACATACTTCTCTTAATACTTAACAGAATAAAAACCCAACCAGAATGATAGAAAGCTGGAGCATTCTCTCCCATTGCCCAGAAGTAATTTTTTCAATGCTCCCACAAGTTTTTCTCCTCTTCCATGAAGCACCAAAACAGCAAAGCCTGTCCCCTGACAGCAGCAGGTTTTCTGGATGGTGAGGTATGGAGAGCAGTCCTGGTTTGGGAGAAAAACACTGGGAATCTTCCACCCAGTTTCCTGGAGCCTTGAATTCCACAGGGATGTGGTTCCTTTCCTGGCAGTTCACTTGCTCAGGGAGTGGGTCCTTGGTGAATACAGCTATGGACTCAGAAAGCTTAGAAAGGGTTCTTCTCTTCAAGGTGTCCATGGAATGTGGTGGCTGTGGGAAATCACAGCCAGTTTATGAGACTTCCACACGTGTTTTTATGCAGATTCCATCAGCTGTGTCACCCCTCAGCTCACAGGTTTTGTGACTGTCCTGGTGTGCGTGAGGTAAGGAATGAGGACAGGAGGGAGGCAGGTTTCAGAAAGCACCACACTGCCTGTGCAATACCAGCTTCCATCTGTAATTCACATCTGGTAACTAATCTCAGTTCCTGTGCCCGTTTGAAAAGGGAGCCACACCATTTCCCTCCCTTGGAGGAATAATGTTTGTTAGCTGATAGCAGCTGCAATCCTATTGAAGATAGGAGAGCCCAACTCAATTAAACAGCTTCCAGTTTCCCCAGCATGGAGTTGCCTTTGGAGTTTTCATTATTAGCCATCTCACCCCCTTAATAAAGGTTGTCTAGGATATTTTAAATACAGTTTAGCAGTTAAAGAACTATTGAAATTAGATGTAAGCTAGAAGTATCATTAAGGACAATTGTCTCTCCAGTTGTGCTTATTGAAGTTATTTTTTATGGAACCATAGAGAGTAAAAATCAGGAATTCATTCCCCTATTTTAATTTGGTTTTATGGGAGTGTTGTGCAAGTTCTGGCTGCAGCTCAGTTGGGTTATGTTGCCCTTTTGTGTAACACTGGGTATGTTTGTAAAGTTAAAAATAGTGATGATAACAACCAAATCCCATCTCTTTTTCTGGATTAGTGAATTAAATGATGGATTATTTTGTAATAGTGCCATTTTAGGAGAGATCTGCTAAAGGAAGCTGTTTCTCTTCTCTGTACTACTCACTGAGTAATTATGAGAGAAGGCTGCCACACTGAGTGCAGCCCAACCTGGAAACTGTGGCATTGATTGTGTAATGTTTATATAAATATCAGTATATTCAGTGCTGGAAGCCAGTAGCTATTACATGGGGATTATTGCAATGTATTTATAATGTGTTTTTACAGCATTTAGTAATGTAGATCGGTCTTTGATAAATGGATGATGATTTAGGACAGAAAAGTACCCTCTGTGGCTAAACACTGACATGTTTATACTCTAAAAGTAAGCAGCTTAAAAAGGTTTTAGGGCCATGCAACATTTAAATGAAGCTGAATACTAAAAAGGGGAGAAACTTTGTGGGATGTTGTGGGGTTTTTTTTTTTGTTTCAGCCTAAAAGGTGTCTACTGTGTGACATGCAGGGAATGAGCAGAAGCAGCACAAGGGAGATTCCGTTTTTGGGATCCAGAAAAACCCAATAACAATAAAAAGTAGATTTTAAGAGATCTATTTGCCCAGCATGTGCCACGTTCTGTTTGTAACAGGAGAAGGTAACACAGAATCCCTTATTAACAAGATTATTAGTAGGGTGAAAGCGCCCCAAAAAGTGGGAATTTAACAGAGAGATGAGTTCTCAAAGGTTTAGATGTGGGATTGATGTTGGACAGAAGCAGAGCTGTCACTTTTTCAGCCCTGCTGACACTGGTGTTAAATTCAGGGATTAAACAAACCACATTCCTAGGAAAGTTAGGAGGTGTCTGAGGAAATTTGGGGTGTGCAGCATGTGGCTGGCCAGGTTGCCTCTGCTGTTACTTGAAGTGGGTGTCTGGCTCAGGGTCTTGTGGAGTGGCCAAAATGTGTCACATCACCTCCTCTAAATCATTCATCTGGGGCCCTCCGAGGTGCTGAGTGTCTCCTTCTCCGATAACTTGCTGCTCACATTATGAATTCCTTGAAAATTGACTCCCTGGGACATCTTTGCACGAGACATCAAGGGTCTCCATTTAAATTTAATGAATATTGTGTAATTTGCCAAGGACTTCCACAATGCATTGGGAAAATCTGCCTCTTTGAGACCAGAGCTTTGCCAAAATAATGGCAGCTTAATTGCATCCTTTAAAAGCAACTGCTGACTCTCCAGCTATGAGTATTTTCCATTTCCTAATAAAATGTTTTCACATTAAAGCAGCTTATTTCATTAACTTATAATTCATAGCTTAAATATGCTTATATTTTGCTAATTGTAGATTACTTAGTTCTTATTTTTAAGGAACACTGAAGCGCAAAGTACAAAATGTCAGGGTTTTTTTTTAAAGAAAAGTCTTGCCTTGTGCATAGCAATTGCATTTGGATAAGCATTTAAAATACGCTATTTTTAAGGAGTTTTTACATGCTATTTTAAACTAAATAATTAAACTTCTATAACAAGAAACAATTTGAATTGTTCATGCAATTTATAGTTTTAATTCCCTTATAGATATGTGCTCCAATATTTTATAGTTATGATTCAAAAGCTGTCACAGTTACATATTTTAAATTGTAAGGATATATTGTGAGACTTCAAATTATTCTTTTCCAAAGTACCCAAAGCCAAAGTATCTGATAGACTCTTTTGTGTTTTGTAAAAGTTAAAGGTAGAAATAAGGTTTTCCTAAAAATTTGTAGAAGCCTTTGTGTTGAACTGCAGTGCAGCTTGATTTGGGTATGAAGTTTCAGGCACTCCAACAGGATAACATCACATTTGCTTTATTTCTTTATAATTCAAGGACAAGAGAGTTTGCAGCAGGTGCTGGGTGCTACTTGTCAGGACCAAGTTACAAAATGTGGATGCTTTGTGAGATGTGGTCTTGGCTTTTTGGTGTTTGTGAGTACCAGTCTTATTTATGTTTTTAGATAGGAAACTTCCTATTTTCTGATGTTTTCACATTTAAAAACTTTTCTGATTTTTTTTTTCTTAATGGACAGATAAGATTTGGCTACAATTCATGTAACATTTCTCTTGATTAATGTGGCTGCTGTTTGAGACCCTCTTGTAATTGGCCTCATAATCCACACACAGAGTGCGGTGCAATAGTGTGAATTGGAAGTTGAGAGACTGATGAAAGGAGCATCCATCAATAGTGGGGAGAAATGAAATAATCCTAATTAAAAGCAAAAGAATTGTGTGATCTGAATTAAGATTTGGTTGGTGGATACCGAAGAGTAGTTTTTCTGGTAAGTATTTTTATTATAACTGTCCAGTATAATTGCTTTGGGAAAAAACTCCTCCATTGTGTTTAATGGTATAAACTTTATTAGCTCTTTATAAACCAAATACTCATGGGCTTAACCTTTGTTTCGTTGGATATGATTTCAGAGGGTTTAAGTGGAATTTTATTGCTGGAGTTGATCACCACAGTTATATTTGCTAACAGGCTCATGGATATTCTTTTATCTGTTTCAGGATTTTCTGTTTAGTTTTAAGTGCTGAACATTTCACCACAGTCTATTTAGAGCATTATTTAAAACTTGTTCCAGTTCTCTCCATTCTTACGCACGCCCATGTGTTAAACTACTCCAGAGAGTGGCTGAGCTCTGACCATATTTGGAGGCTGTTCCTCTCCTTTGCTCTTGGGCTGGTTTGGATGGGGACTGACGTCTAAAGTAACAAATGAAAAATGTGATGAGAGCTGACGGCCAAAGCCGGCATCAAAGCGAGTTTCTGAGGAGCTCACTGGAAAACTATCCTGAACTTTGGAAGGATGACTCAAAATAGAGCAAACCACAGTGAAATAAATGGCAAGGTGAGAACAGATTTCTTGAATAGAATGATTTCTTGCCCCAGTAAGACCAGAAAGTCACTTTAGTCCTTGGAGAAAGGAAGTAAATTAGCAGATGAATTCCAAGTATCAGTCAGGATGGGTTGCTCAGGATGTTGTCTGCATTCCCACAAATCTTTGCAGTTCCTATCTGGATTTCCTACACAGAAGTGTGTTAGCCAGAGAGCATTCAAAATGAAAGGTAACATTTGCTGATCATGTCATGTGGGCCATCACTGACTTGTTTGAAAAGTTGCCAAGTCTGGGGGTGTGTTCTGTTAAATACACTCAGTGTCTTCCTCATCTGACTTAGGACTATGAGAACATTGAGCTCTGATTCATTAGTTTTAGGCAGTTCATGTGAATAAAGAGGAGAGAGACCTGAATAAAGAGGATTTCCCTGAGTCCTTCAGAGAAGCATGCAGACTCGCAAAAAACAGCTGCTGTAACTGAGTGGAAAGCTGTGCTTTGTGGTTGAGTGTGTGTTTTAAAAAGCTGGCACTGGAAAAAAGAGAGTTCTGTGAGAAACCTAAGCCTCTCTCACAATCATGGCATCTCTCAAAGTCACAAGACTTTAAGATGTTTAGAAATAGCTGGAGAAAACCATTCAGAAATGATTGTCTGTAGCAATTGGGAGCTGGAAAGAGAAAAGTTAATTTTAGAGGGAGAGGAGGGGTTTGGCTGTGTTGAAGATTGATCAAATGCTAATAAACAAGGTAGCTATAGAAGGGAAGAGCAGCTCTCTCAGAATATAAAAGGTGGAGAATGAGCTTGTTGAGTTTTTCAGGGGCACAGATGAGAAGCAATAAATGCTGCTTTCCAGGAGGCAATAACTGGCTGGCTGCAGCAAAGCCTCACTCTTCAGGAGAGCAATGGGTGCTGTGAACACAAACAGTAACAGGTTTCTCAGATTTTCCTACTGCCTGGGAAAAAAATCACACAAATTGTCCTCCAAAGTAAATTGCCTCAAGCACAAGCCCTTGATTTTATTTATTTATTTATTTATTTGTCACTCAAAGGACAATGGCAGATACAAAAGATACTAAGTCTGTTCTTTTTTTGATTCCACCTTTGACTTGTCTTGGAAAGAAAAATTGTGGATTTTAGTCTGACTAAAGGCTAATGGAGTTGTTCAAAGACTGATAAATAAGCAAAGAGTGATGCAGTTATAGAGGAGAGATGTCAAGTTAGCAGAATTTTTATTACAATTAAAATATTTGAGTGCAATGGTGGTCTTCTGCCAGGAGTGCTTTTTGTGATGTCCTGGGACTGTCCTTCCCTCAATAAATCCCCATCCAAAGCTGACATTCTGGCTTGGGAGGAGTTACTGGCATGATGCTGCCCAGCTGGAATAACCCATCACTGCAACCCCAGGTACAAAGTGATGCTTTCTCTGAAGTGTTTTAGCAGGCAATGCTTTCTCCTAGAGCACTTTGGGAATTACTGAGGGATAAGATCATCACATTCTTAAATATGCAGGATTTCTTCTTTTTCTCATTGCTAGCCTAGGACTGGTGCTTGGACTGCAAAGTCAGTGTCTGAAAACCTTTAAGTGATTGGTAGCTCTTGCAGTTTGCACAGGAGAGGATCTCAGCACGACGCTTGGTTTATTGTTACCTGTGCATTATATCAGCTTGTATTTTAGAAACACAGAATGGTTGGGTTTGGAAGGACCTCTCTTAGATCATCAACTTCCAACCTTCCACTAAACCAACCTGGCCTTGAACTCCTCCAGGGATGGAGCAGCCACAGCTTCTCTGGGCACCCTGTGCCAGGGCCTCCCCACCCTCACAGGGAGGAATTTCTTCCTAATACCTAATCTCTCAACTCCCTCAATACTGGATATTAATTATTTGGGCTATTGGAACACTGAACGTCCCTGCTTCCCACAGGTATAGAATGTGTTTATTTTGATGTGGCCCTGGAGCTTACACTGCCTGTTGCTTCCTGTGAGAAAAGCTGGCAGCATATCTGCTAAAAAACATGAATCTCTTTTTATCAGACCACTACTCATGAGCAGCAAAACTCAGGGGGCTCAGTTCTGCGCAAAACTCTTTTTTCTTTTTTTTTTTTCTCCAGACCTTTACAAAGTATAAAATTGTGAAATTCCTAATTATTTTTTTCAAACCTTGGCATTAGTGCACAAATTTGGCATTATACCAGGTCAGAAAAGAGCTTAAAAGGCTACTAAATCCCAATATTAAGAGTTATTCCCACTTTGCCCCTGTTTTAATGGATCCAGGGGGGTGGACCCTTATCCCACCTGTTTTCAAAGCAGCAATTAGCTTTGCTGACAAAGAGGAAAATTTAGGGCTAAATATAAATCTTGGTTCTTGGGAATTAAATATTTTGGCTTGTCTGATATTAAAGTTGCATAAAATACAAAGTGTTTGTAGCTCAGGATTTCTGTGAGTTGGCAATAGCATCAGTCTGTTCCTTTCTGAGTCTTGTTCCTCTTCTGGCACACAGCTAAGCAGGCAAAGTGTATTGTCCCTGTGCTGAGGTTACATGAATATAAGCTTTTCTTTTAGCTATTTGATAAAACTTTTACATGTTGGTGCACCTGTACCTGGTTTTGGCTTCAAATAAACACAGAGCATGAACTTTGGCAAGTTGTAAAAATTAGTTGAAGAATAACAATAAATAAAATGGCATTCAGCCTAAGCATGTTACATTTTCATTACTCATATAATAACAGCTCATTGGAATTATTTTCCAGAGACAGTTCTGTGTATTTAAGTATGTATCAGAATAACTGCACTTTTAAATCAAGAGTCAAGTAGCTACTTTGTATGCTGTGCTTATCTTAAACAGAGTTTGATTTAAAACATTTATCTTCCCCGGTATCGTCTCCCATGTCAAAGCACATTTAAATCTTGCTCTGTTCCTAATATCACTGGTGTCTAAAATGGTATCTGAGCACAAAAAAAGTTGAATGATTGCTCTGTTGTTTGCCCACTTTGTAGTTATTAGCTGCTCTGTCATTGTTTTTGAGTATCACTGGAGCTGAGAAGCAGAAGCCTCAGCAAAGTAAACTTTTAAAAATTAAAACCAAGGTCAGACTCCAGGGTTAGCAACACGAGGAGACAGCAATTTAAGATGGGTCCAATTATGCAAAATCATGTGTTGAGTTACAGCCTGGAGTCTCCACTGGGGCCTGGGAGGTTGCCTGGGTAAAAATATCAGAGGAATTTCAGGAGGGCTTCTCTTTTGTTTCTCCCTTTATCTCGACAGAGGACGATGCAATCTGGAGTAAGAGCTTTCCTTTTGAGTAACTGCAAAGGAAAATTCTTATCCCAGGAATGTTCAGTAAGTGCATTTCAGTGAGGGCAGCAAAGAGGCCTGGGAGACATTTGGCACCTTGGTGCATTTTATTGGTTTGCACAGGCTCAACATTGAGACATCTCTGAAATCCAGAAATAAATCAGCTGAGGCCCATCAAGTGACCCCCTAAAGCAGAGCAGATTTTACTGTTTGTGTTCTTAATATTTAAACCAAGCACCATCCCAGCGAGGTGGTTCTTTAAAAGATCTTAAAAGAAGATCTTAACTTTCCCTCATTTTTAATTTATCTTTTCCTTTCAATAATTGGAAAGCACAAGCACACAGTGGTGCCAAGTGGTGACTCCCAGAAAGGCTGGGAATGAAGAGATCAGACTCGGTTTGCTTGGATGATTTGTGTTAGGATAGTTATTATTTTGCCAAAAAAAGTCTATTTTTCTTCTTTTTTTCTGAGTGAAAGAACATCATGTGCTTTGCTTTTAAGGAACTTATCCCCAAGCCAAAACAATGTAGAGAGATGTTGTGGCCTTCCTACTTCAGAAAACATCAAAACTTACCACCAGTACATTTTCTCCAGTTCTCTCTGAATCTGAGCTGTAAGGTTTCATAATTTTCATCATTTGTATGAAAGCATTTTTAGTAACAGAAACAGAGAGATTATGTTCAATAAAAGCAGAAACACAGTTCTGTATATGTTTAAACAAGTTTTTGCATTGATAAACAAAACTACTGGGTATTTTTTTCAATCACTTAGACACAAGTACTTACTGAAGAATTTACACAGTGCTCAGGGCAAGTTACAGCTGGATCCTCTTGAAAACCTCAATCTTTTCTAACAAATGACTCATAAAACTAGTGTAGCTCTGAAGTTTTTCAGAAAATATATGTAATTAAAAGAGATTTTTGCCATTTGAACAAATAGCAAATTATTGTAAATATCTTAAGGATGAGATAAAAACCTGATGTGTTGCTTTTGCAGAGCATTTCTCATTCAAAAAAGCCAGAAACTGAGTTTCACAACTGACAAATTTGCTACAGGAATTGTTCAAGTGTTTTTGACAGTGATGCTTCCTACCAAGCAGGGCTGAGGCACCTGGAAGGAAAGTCTTGTGTATGTGTGTAATCAGCTGAGTCCCTGGGAATTTGCTGTCCAGTTAATTCTGCAAGAATTCTACTGCACCAAACACCTTTTCTTGTGCACGTAAAGCGTGTTTGTAAATGTTGCTGAAATTCCTTTGAATCATTGACAAAGGAAGTGCATTCTAACCCTGACTCCTTCTGTCACCCTCTGGGGTCTTCTCTCATCTTTGGATGTTGTTTAGCCCCCAAGACATCTCCTCTGCCTTCCACAGCTTGCAGGTGGACTCTGGTTTAAGCTGTTCCTGCATCAGCAGCTTTTCCTTCCCCTTCAGGATCTGTCACGTCAAAAGCACCTCCCTCCACTCCCTGTGCCTCGTGTGGAGTCAGTCTGTGAGGCTTTAGGAAAAGCTGCCACTGGGAAAAAAATGGCACAACCCTAGAGAGGAGAAAAAGTTGAATTTAAGCATCTCTCTTCTTCATGTCCACTGTAGAAGAGGCAGTTTGTGCAATAAGGCCATCAGCAAGTCTAACCAAGAGAGCTGAATTATTTCTTCATGACCAAAACACTCAGGGGAAAGAAATTCCCAGCCAGTTGTAAAAATATCTGGAGACTCACTGGGATGGGATGTCTGTCGTAGAATAATTCAGGCTGGAAGGGACCTCAGACTGGATCACCTAGTCCAGCTTCCCATACCCTCAGGCAACATCACCTTTCCAGGAAATCTCTGCTAATTAAATCGTTTCTTCACAGGAACTTAACCACCTCTCACATTTTTTACCTCAAAATGCAGAATTGCACTGGGTAACATCTTTCAAGATGCAAAAACAAACAAGTCAACAAAAAAAAACCTCCACCCTTGCAAGCGTTATACTTTTCAATTACCTATTTATGTTAACAGGACTATGTTTGTCAGGAATGGGGATGGAATTATGTCATCTTCTGGTCAGCTGATAATAATGACCTCAATAATGAGCTCAACTCGTTGTATTGTCCCTGTGCTGAGGTTAAAATTGACAACTACTTCCAGAAATCAAAGAGCGAGCTTTAATAAAAGCTAATATGGACTCTAAAAACAGGTAATATTAAGTTTTACGTTTTTATTCTGACAAAAAATAGTCAAGCAACAAAATTATTACTGTAGCAATAAAGACAACAAGTTTATTAAAAAATAATACAATCGTGTATGATACTGTTTTCTCCAAGGTTCATGTTAGAAAGCAAAACTTGTAAAGAGGATGTAACTTTACCTAAGTATACTGTGAAATAAAGTTCTCATTGACAATAAGGGAGAAAAAAATTAAAAGTCACCTAGGGCCTATAAATAGATCCAGTTGTAGAACATAACATGGAATATTCAATTTATTGATTTAGCTACTGATATTAGAGAGGTAGAAAGTATAATAATGTGGAATTTGGGAAATAATTTAAAATGTTGTGAGGTTAGCATTAAATTGGTGTTTACCCAAGAGTCAGAAGATACAAATGGAGCTGACTGGACTAAAATCTGTTTGAGCACAAGTGAATGAGTCAATTCAGGAGGCAAGCTGGACAATCATATTCTGGATGTAGTGTAAGATAAGCAATACATTCCTTGGACTGGCAAAAATCACAGACATACAAAATTCATATGGAAATATTATTATTGAACTCTTTTGAATCAATCCCTAAATTTGATGTACAAATGCTTGTTAACAAAGTGTGAATGGCACAGTTAAGGTATGGTTGGTAATGAGGCTAAGGAGGGAAACATGGAAAATTCTGCCACACGAACAGAAGGAAAATGGTGAGTTCAGCACAGTGGGAGCACTGAGGCTCCTCCAGCCCAATCCTCTGCTAAGAAGGGAGGTGGAGCCTGGAAAGACCAAGCCATGCTGAGTTGTTTTCAACCAAAATAATATAAAAATAATTTAAATAATACCAATAAACAATCACAGCACCTTTAAGGCTGCAATAACTTGCTTATATATAGGGCACACGTTATCTTGTATTTATTATTTAGGCTCTTGTATAGATTTGTTTCTATTTGCATTTATTATGGGCTGGATTATGTTTATATCCTCATTTATGTATAAATTATAATTCCAGTGGATATAAAATCTAGGAATCAATCTTAATGCTACCAAAATAAGTTATCCTGGGTAGGCTAGATATATAAGAAAACAATATAAATTCATCTAAATTCAATTATTAAACAAAGGGAATATTGTATTTAATTAGAAAATTGAATCAATTTACTTACATTCATCCTTATCTGTCATAATTTTTGAGATGATAAATCTCTCCTTCTTACAGTGTATTGTTATACACAGAGAGAAAGAAGAAAATAATATCTCTTCCATTTTGCAATTCCTGTTTGATTTTTTTCTCCACTGTGGATGAGCTAATTACTAATTAGAACCGGTGGAATAAACTGAGGTAAAAGGAAGGCATTTTTATACAATAGAAAAGGATAGTATTGTCAAAATGTGGATTAGACTTTGACTAATGGATACAGATATTTAGCCAGGACTTCAAATAACTCAGTACCTTAACTTTCTTCAAAGTTTAGTGAAAACTTGTGTGAATATTTCTTAATTTTAAATTTTAAAAATATTGTGAATTTAGTAAATGTAACTATTTTTGAAAGATTTTTTCTAAATAAAACATTTTAAAATTATTTAACTCATCCCAAATTTATAGAGGATAAGTGGGAAACAAAGAAAAGAGCATGAAAATTCAGATACCTAATCCAGCTTTTGGGGCCTTCCTTAATCATTAGAGTCCAGTGCAAAGTTGGCTCCTTCTGAAATGGACTTATTTAATTTGGGTTTGATAGAATAATTTTTTTTTCCTAAGGAAGACTTAGGGCACTTAGGGTATAGTAGTTTAAAAATTGAGGATTTATTTTGATACTGCAAGATATCACAAAAGCTTATGCAAACCAGAGTTCAAATTGCAACCGGTCTCATTCCTTGGAGCTTTTTAAGTCAGGAAGAACTCCTAAGTTTTACACTTCCAGTTTTTGGGAAGTTTATTATCCCAAATAGGTCAACCTGAAGCCACTGTGGTAAAAGCTTGTTATATTTGGCTGGGATCTGAAATTGTCAGGAGTCAGTTCAAAATTCGGGGAAGTCATGGATTTTCATCAAGTCAGTATAAATTAATAGGGACTAGGTCTGTCACACTTCAGCCAACAATGACCTTTCTTTACATGTATGAGCATTCCCTTTCTGATTTCGATTACCAAGATATCTATTTCTTAAGCCCTACAAAGTACTTTTCTTGGAAAAATACCTTGCCTGTCAATTTTTCAACCAGTGATTATAAGTAGTCATGGTAAATCCTGCAAACCACACTGAGACTAATCCTGGGAGAGAAAGACCTGTGCCAGTGTCAAGAGCACAGGTACCCAGTTTTTCCAAAGAAATGCAATTATAGTTAAGTATTTAAATAATACATGAATATTGAAAAAGGTGCAGTAAGTTTAGGAAGTTTCTTTGCATTACATTTCCTGAGAAACCATCGGGCTGATTTCCACCCTGAATTTATCATCGCATATAAAATTACCGCAGTTAGGAAAATTGCTGTTTGATGTATAAAGGAGTGAATTGTTCTTCTGAAAGCAAGATATTATAGGGCTTGGCAGTTGTTATATTAGGGTTTATGAACTGTGAATGTTCTACAATGTTCTCCTGTACCTCATGGTCTTGAACTGTTGATACATCTCCGAATGAATCTTGTAAACGACGCTCCCGTGGGTGCACTCCAATTTTGGAACCTTTGTTACAGCAAATGGAATAAAGGGTTTGATAATCAAGTAACATAAATGTGCCTTGTAGCATGAAAATTACACCACTTCTGTTTCTCTAGATTCACTTTAAAAATATTTGATTGGCACCACACGCTTTGTTTGTGGTTGTTGAGTTTTCTTACGTTCGCTGGCATATGTGGAAAAGTGCTTTTGCAACACACTGCAGGCTGTTCACTGATGCAAATGAATCTAAGGGCAGTATGGGATGTTGAAGATGGTATTTTGATTGATTTGGCCAAAATAATGTGTGACTGTGTATTACTGCTTTGTGTATAATTACACAAACACACAAAATAATAATGCAGCTAGACTTGCTTCTCTAATTAGAATGATTCTTTAGTTCCTTTTAAAAATGAAAGTTATACTGGCCTTTTAAAAATTTAATTTTAATGAAGGGAAAGGGGAACATGAGGATAAAAACCATGTTAGTGATTAGAAGCCTTGGCTAAGCTGTAAGAAATTCAGCTTCTCTGTCCTGTTCTGCATGACTGTGTTGGGGTCCAAACCATCTGCTTCCCAGCAAGAGGCTTTTGCCACTGGCTGTTGTAGTCCTGGGCACAAGGACACCCCACTTTGTAGCTAAAGCTTTTCCAGCACTACAGAAAGCACCAAAGGACAGGGCTGGTAAAAGCAGGAGGCAGTGACTCAGTTCCCTAATGCAGTGATGATCATGTTTGATGCCTTCAAGCTGCAAGAGCTGCTGAATAGTCAGAGTTAAAGGCAACGCCTCTGAGGGTGATGGTGATGCTGGGCTAAAAAATATTAAGGATTTCTCACTGCTGAAAACATGGGTGAATTTGTGACCTGAGGAGTCACACTTCTGTACCCCAGTGCCTACATTTTATTCTTCTCTTGCTTTTTGCACTTGCATCCTTTGGCAGGTGATGGCTTTGGGGATTTGCCACAAATCATGCAGAAAACTGTAATGAGGAAAGAAAACTGTAATGAAGAAGGAAAACTGAGCCAAAGCCACCATCTTTCAGGCTAGGGACATAATTAGCAAATCATCCTCTGGCCCTGCTGTTCTGTTCTGGATGGTCCCAATGAAGAGGATCAGGTTTGTTTGTAAGTTATCCTCTCCATGACAGATCTCAGGGACTCTACAATGGAGAACTTTAAAAGGCTTAATTAGGACATACAGGTGTGCCCAGGCAGCTGTTTATAAATAGGTGTGGTAAGAATCTGCCAGTCCAAAGGGCACAGAAGCCTTCAGGGACACTGACAGCTGTCTTGGATTGGTTATAGCCATGGGGACTGGGAGAAGTAAAATAAAATTCAAATATTCTCCACAGTCTGAGTCACCTGCCTCAAGAGCTATGCTCTCCCAGTGTGATAGCCATCAAATACTTGTCACACCTTTTTCCTTTCCCTGCAAAATGTCTTTGTTCATCCATCGCTCCAAACTGGCTGAGGGGTCTGAGCTTCCACATCCACACTGAGGCAAAGGCACCAATTCAGCTCGTGTGGATTTTGTAACATAATTAGTTAAGAAGTATGAAACACTGAGACAGCTGAGAGCCTGTAAATGTCTCTAAGGAATGAGTCTTAAAAGCTCATCTCCTCCTGCCAACTGAGAGGGGTGTGGCAAGAGCAAGAGGTGTAATTTCAGCTCCTAATGTCATAGTACCTGCTGTGGAAAAAAGTCAGATGTGAATAATAAGGCAACACTAATTCTGTTATTTCTCAACTTTGGAGCATTTGACTTTATCAGCTCATATTCTTACCATTTATTAATCAAAAATTTGATATAATTTTGTCATAATGCTGCTTCCTCCTGGCACTGGGAGAAGTTCTGGGCTCACTCTAATGCAGGTGGGTAAGGTCACACCTTTGCAGAGTCACCCGAGAGTAAGTGACCTTATTAACGAATTTAAGAGTAATGATGCTGTTCATTGGTGTTCCAACAGGCACTGAGGTGTCAGCAAGATTGGGAATCTCATGAGTTATGTCTGGAACTGCCTGTTCTTACAGTTTTAAGAGGCATGAGCTGGCAAGCATGTATTTGCCTCTGGTGCTTTGTGCTGGAGCAGCCGGGCTCTCCTCAAAACTTTGGTGCTGCTCCTGGGAAACTCTTCCCTGCTGGAGCAAAGGTGCAGCACCCAATCATGCTCTGCTGCATTCCAGGAGTGCTGCCCCAGCCCGAAATAGAAAGCCCTGACAACCAAGGGTGAGAACTTTGTTTTGTAAATCAAATAAAAGTGTTAGTTACAAAGCTGGGGAGGCCACGGAAAAGGAGTTATTTAGCAGTAGGTCTGTCCTGGAGCATAAAAAAATTATCCACACAGTTCATAGAGTGCAGATCATAAACATGCATGTTTTAGATCAGCTTCTGTTCTTCACATCAAGAAGTTCAGTGCAAGCCCAAGCAATGCTGACAAAAGCAATATTGCTCTGAAGTGCCTGTGACTGAAGGGACCATAATTTGCCCTCAGTTACCTTTAGCTGGATCTGAACAAAATTTCTGGAGCTGACCTTCCTTGTATTTGCTAAAAGTTCAGCTGAGCTCTGGCTTCAAATGTGTCCCACAGCTCCCATCTCACCCTCTGCCTGCAGTGGCTGCACCTTTGGAGTTTGCACTTGGAGAACTTCAGAAGACAAAAAGTTAATATGATACAAATTTCGGGCCCCATGCTTGCACTGTGAAGGCAGGTTAATCAGCCTCTTAACATCCTGTATTTCCCCTGGCAAGTAATGACATTATGCTTCAATCACATCAACCTTTTTTTAACACTGCCCTCAAGACAGATTTGGAAAAGATAAACATTTCTTGTAACATTTTTTTTCCCCCCTGACTTGCATCAGCTATATATGATTTATCTTTTAATGTGTTAAGGCCAGCTCAGTACTCCCTGCCCAAGATAATCTCTCATTGACTCCACTGGGATTTTTTCTCAGGGCAAGAACATTAAACAGAACACTGATTTTATTTTATTTTTAATGTGCTTCTGACAAATTTTTTAATTTTGCCTCTCTTTTTTTTCATTTTCATTTCTGCCTCGGAGATGCAGCAGAGATAATTTATTGGAATATATTTTCAACACTATTGTTTCAGCCACACTTTAACACCTGCCATGGATGATAAATATGCCATGCACTTGTATAACATGAAATGTGATTCTTCTATGCTCTGCTTCTAACTTTATTTTTAGATGGAGGTCTTTGTGCATAGAGACTGAGGTGAGTAATTTTTGGTTGGCAGCATTGCTGTTATGAATGATTTCCTCGTCGTAGGCATTGCACTTACAATCTTTTTTTCCAATCCATCCCTTTTTGCTACAAAGGCACTTTGATAGTGACTTGGTTTAAGAAATTGAAAGCCTGCATAAAGCTTGCCTCAATAATGTGGACTGTGGAAGGTAAAAACTTACTACACTCCTCTCTTTGTACTGTGGAGACAGCCCTGAATTTTATCATGTATTTGCTAACTTTAAATTCCACTCTTGAAAAAGCTTGTATTTATGATTACCTTTAATAACAAAAAAGTATATGTGAAATCAGTGCTGCTATTTTGCTATTACACAGGTTTAGAAAATGAAGCCCTTTATTAAGATACTGTAAAGAAGTTAGATTTTAATTGGCAATGTTCTTTTATTTTACTAATCATGGTAGCTGTCATGATTAGAGGCCTTGTTGGAAAATATTTTTTGTTTATAGCTTGTGAATAATTTTTGATTTTCTTTTTATGTTCCCCTAATGATTTTATGAGGCTTTTGATCCTTTTTTCCTCCTTATGTGGTAGCTACTGCCATGTAACCAATTGCAGGATCAAGAGACAGTTTTGCTTAGGGCACGAGTTATGGGGCACAGTGACCTTGTCCTCTTCAAATTTTCACCAGGATGAATAAGATTTGCACCTCCCAACTTCAGTTCAGGTGGGAGCTTTGCCATCCAGTGATATTTAATGTGAGGAATGGTTTTGTTTTACTCTGGGTTAAACAGAGTCAGGGAAGTAAATCCTGAAGGTGTCAAGGAATGATGTCATTGATGCTTTCCTCAGTTTCCTCTGATGTTCCTGAGTGGAAAGAGCTGGGGCAGCAGGATAACACACAGAGAGGCCAGGGCATTTCTGTTTGCCCTGGGGAGCCAGTCATGCTGATTAGACTCGTTTTTCAGCTTTCAGTGTCAACCAGCTGAGCTAAGGTGATGTCTCATTTGTCCCTGTCTGGGCTTGGTGTCTGAGATCCTTTATGGAGCTGCACACAGGGCTGGAAGGTGTCTCTCCACTGTTCCACAGTCACTGTACTTCATAGGTTCACAGAATCACAGAATCAGCTAGGCTGGAACTTTGTTGATATTTGGTACATGGCATGGGGACAGTGAAGTCACTTGACAGGCTTATTTTTTGATTAGTTTCAAATCTCAGAGAAGGTTTCAGGGTAGAAATTCTCTCCTGCTTTCATAAATGAAGATGTCTCAGACAAATAACCCCTGAATTCTGGCACCACAGCTGAGTGTGAATCTCCATCCAGGCTGGCCAGGTTGCAAAGCCTGCAGCACTGCAAGGCTCCAACATCCAGACTCTCACTTGGGTCCATCTGCTCCCTTTGTATTTTGATTATCTCCATATCCTCCACATTTACTTACTAGCAGAAAGGGTTGCCCTGCTTTGGAAATTTTGGGGCCAGATGCAGCTTCTGAAGAATAGCCAGGAACAGCAAAGTGGGCCAACCCTTGGGATCCCTGCCCATCTTGCAGGTGGCATTGTCTGCCACACTGTGAGATCTTAGTAATAGAAACAAGGTAACATAGCAGAAATAGATTAATATCACCTGGCTACAAGCTCAAAACAATAATTTTGTCCCTGAGTTGATGGGTTTCCAGGCCTCCTCAGGCAAGAGAGTGTTTTCCCAGTTTAGTACCTTCTCCTGTGGGGCTTATCTACTAAGTAGTCACATTTCTGACCTGTTTAGTAGCAATTATTCTCCCTTCTTCATGTCATCTCTAAGTATACCCAATACATATGAAGACAGCCAATGCAAAGTGGCAGAAGGTATTAAAATCATGCTTAAAACTGCTGCCACCATGTTTACTTCATTCACAGTTGTTCCTGTGAAGGAGGTGGTTTCTAGAAACATTTCTTTTCTGAGCTTGCACTCATTGCAATGCAGACTGAATGCTTCTGCATAAACAATTAATCTGACTTCTTTGCATCAGGCACCCTTTTGATAAATACTGCTGTTGCAACTTGTTTGCACAAGGTGAAGACCTATCGCTTAAAAACATTTACTTGATATATTTACACACAATTCTGCATTCTCTCAAGACCTGTTGGCAGCATTAAGTTATTCCACAATGTCAGCTGTTACAAGGTTGTGAGTTTCTCGACTCCTCAGTGTTGCATAGAAACAAAGCACTTGCAGACACTTTGCCATTTGGCTATAATGTTGCTTTCCATTTAACAAAAAAAAGCAATTCTGGGATGTCATGTGAGCATCAGTATCAGATTTCTGAGCGATTAGACCCATGGTACAGGTAGATCTAAAACTGTTGCTGCTGCTGGTGTGTATTAAACCTTTAGTAAGGTCTTTGAAGTTCTACCTGAGTGCTTGCAAACTGTTGCCACCTTAGTCTGTCCGCATTTTTGATGTTCCAAAATGTGAAAATGATAACCAGGTGTCATTAGCAGCCTGTTGCTGCTCCAGGATAAAAGGCAGTGGTGACAGAAGCAACGTGAACAGCCACACTGCTGTCCTAGAGACACATTACCTGAGCTGTGCTCTGCACTGGGATTTGTCCTGCCACCCACTAAAATAATTAATCTGCAAAATGCCTTGTTAATGAGGATTTCAGGGATGCTTAGATGGGTCCATGAAAATGATCCTTTATACCTGAGGCCAGATTCTGTTCTCCAAAGAAATTCTGTTGGCTTTGGCTGCTTTACTCTTAACAACAGCGTGTGAATACAATCAGAAGCAGATCTGTACAACTGAGGGAAAGCAGAACACGAATGAATGATTTTTAGAATGATTGTAAGATTAATCTGAGGGAGGGAAAAAAACGTGGAAATTGTAGTTAGTAAGAAGTAACTTATACAGGGAGGTGTTTGCAACTAAATCATCTGTCACTGAAATGTAAGCAGGCCTGGACGATAGCTGGGGAAAGAAAAACCCTCTAAATGTTGATAGGAAAGTAGTTGGAAGCAAAGTGCTTAGTAACAATCAGAAGAGATGACAGATTGTATTATTGCACAACAATAAGTCTTCAAGGTATTAGAGGTATCAATTTACAGCCCTTTCTATGCCATCATTACCTGCCACAGTCTGACTCTAATCACAGCAATAGAAACCAGGGGAGCTCCATGGGTGTTTGTGACTTTCTCTGAATATTTATGAAGGTTATAAATGAAATCAGAATCTTGCTCTCTGTTCTTAGCCCATCTGTATAACCATGAAGGCCAAATGAAGCTTTTAGTCATTATACTTAATTGGATGAATGGCCTTCAAAGCTGTCAATAAGTGGTGTGTTCACAGTAAGGTAATTAATAACGCTATTTCCTTTTGGAAGACATATCATTAGCCATTATTTCTCGAGATACAACACTGATGTCTTTATTCAAGGAGGTAATTGGAGGTTACCCACCAATTCCCCACCAGTGACATCATCTTTGCAAACTGAATCTCACAATCTGTCACTTCTGAATTCATAATTAGGATATTTTTCTAATGGCAAGTGAATGTTATTGAAAGAAATACCTACTTTGTCATTACAGGAATAAGCACAGCCATCCTGAGGAGTGAGGGGCTTGGAACACAAATAAGGCCTGTGAGCTGTTAGACTGAACATCTGGGGCCTCCAGAATGACTGGGTGGAAGGAACCAGCAAAAGTCAGAAAGGCAAACCATCAGCTCTACCAAAACCAGTGTGTCACCAATAATTTTGGTGGTATACTGGAACAGACATGTTGCAAATATTCTCTGCTGCAGAATTTATTTGCTAATTCAGAGTATTTTATGATAACACACGAGGTTCTGTTAGATTGCCCCGATCAGAAAATACATATTACAATATACCACAGAGAATGAATGTCCCTTTCCACCTCTTAATTAGCTAATATCCTATGCAGTGTGGCTGATTCCTGACCCTCTCCTGAGAGTTCAGGAACATGGACAGCAGTGCTCTTTGGTGCCATTTATTTGTTCATCCTCTTTTGAAATGCACATGTACAAATAGCAAGAATCCTCCAACAGTCCTTGCTGGTGTTGTAATGCTATACAGGTAAGTTACATCTATTTATGTCAGTGTGAAATCCCAAAGTACAGACGTAGTTTTCAGCTGTTTCAGAGAATTATTTTCCTTCTTGCTCCAGCCATGTGGGTTCTTCAGTACCTTGGGAATTTTGTGAAGGTATAAGCGACAGCATGGTTTATGCACTGACTTTGATCTGCAGACTTCAAACAAATACACTCTGCAAGTGTTTGTCACAGATCCAAAATTCTAGCAGGAGTTGGAGCCCATTCTGCATCCAAGGGAGATTGATTCTGGTTTTACATCCACATCTTAGCAAGAGCAGGAACACATTTAGCATGATTTCTGCCCCTCTGATCCTCATTGTTTGATTGATCTCGAGTCACCTGTTGTGTGCACTGCCTCCCTGCACCTTGGCCCTGTGCTTGGGGAGTGAGCTGGCCTTCAGCTGACCCTGGGTCACCTCATGCACTCCAAAGAATTCATGATACAGATGAAGAGTTGCAAAGGACTTCACAAGGAGGGCAAGCAGAATATGGCTGATCACCAAGCAGCCTTGGAACACATCCTCAAGCAAAAATTGTATTGATGGCCTTGATATTCTTGACCCAGGATGGGAAGATGACTCCTTATTTTACCTGTATGGCTTTGCAACACCAACAAGAGCTGTCAGGAGACTGTGGCCTAGTGGAAACTCTCTGGAATTTCTTTCTTGGTGGTTTAAAGATATGGCACTAAACAGTTTCTTCTGGTAAAATATTTTAAGTGGTGACATAATTTCCTTCAAATAGCTATCATTTTCAAACCTAATAAAAGTGAGAGCTTTATGGCCTGTGTTAACTCAAATAGCCCTTTGGAGAATGTCTGACATTTTATGGATACTTATTGTCTTTCTTTCCTACCTGCTCTTAAATAATGAAAAACCTAACACCTGGAAACATGGAACTTTGTCAAGAAGGAAGATCAAACACTGGAATATAAGGCATCAGAATTTCTCATTTGTAAACAATATTATTCTTACAGGGCTTGCAGGTATCAGGAAATCTTTATCTCAAAGCTGCTGCAGGAAGTGTTCAGGATTCAGTGGGTGAGTGCACTCTGACTGATGAAATACTGGAAAAATTTACCTCTCTATGCTGGAAATTTAGGTCTTGAAAAGCCATAGGCAGCACGGTTGCAAATGGTTCTTGCAGAAGCACAGTGTGAAAGATTGCATAAAATTCTCTCATGGGAATGAAGTGAAGTGGTATTTCAAATATAATACAATAAAAATTGAGTTCAGTGTCTGATCTCCTTTTACTTAGCTGACTATATTTGCTATCTGACTTGCTATGTGGAAAAGATGACACTTCTCTTTCCTCCAACCATCTCATCTCTCTTTAATCTTTTTTTTTTCACCTTGCAAATAGCCCAGTGTAGTATTTACCTATTTAAAGACCTTGGGAGAATGCTAGGGCATGGCTGCATTTAAAAAGCAGCCTTTAAAATACAACTTCTCAATTTATTAAGCACAAGGAATGTGGATTTTTAATGCTAATTTGCTGAATGTATGACAAATTGTAATGAAAACTTGTAGAACAATTAAGACATAATTATTGAGAAGCGAAAGTCTGGCAATAAAATTGCTTTGAATTTTGCATTTTAAATGCTCAGAGTTGAATCCTGGAAATCTTTCTTTGGTAGAAATACTTGTGTGATAAAAGACAGTTCAATAAATGTCCCTTTATCCAAATGCACTTCCCGGATGATAGGGAAGATAAAATGATCAAGCCAGCCCAGAAGTGTTTTATTTGTAAGAATGAAGTGACTTTTGGATGAGGGTGGGTTTGCAGAGCTGTACTGAGAGAGGCTGCAGTCAGAGCTGGCTGGGGGAGATGGGACCTGGGGCCAAAGCACCCACAGCTCCTCTGGGCTCAGGTGGGAGTGGAAAATGCTCCTTTTGGTTGTGCTCTTGGAGGCACAGCCCATGATTGTAGGATTTGTTTTCCTATTTCAACTCAGGGACCTGTGTCCATCACAGACAGAGCTAAGGACCAAGGCCCTCATGAGGCTTTACCTCGTGTTTTAGCCCAGCTGAATGGGCAGGATGACAGTGGAAGCCCTCCATGATTCCTGAAGCAGAGCTTGTCACGGGGCAGTAGATCACTGCCATGATGCACTGCTGGGTTTTTCTAGTATGAAGCAATTAACTCTTGATAAAGAACCTCAAAGGCTGTCTGAAAATCAAGGTACAGTAACAGGTAACAAAGCCTTTTACTTGTCACAGAGCACTTACAAGGCTGAGCACTGGGGACCACGCCCTTCCCTCCAAACCACAAAGATGCCAAGGTGTGTTCCAGCCCTGCTCCCTTAAATCAGTCAGAAAATCTCACTCGGCCTCTCAGGAGAGGATCTGGGCATTATTGCTCAACAGCACAACTGAAAACTCTGGCCCCAGGCACTGGAGTGAAGCAACTGGAGGTTGTTTTGCACAACCCCAGTCTGTGCTTGCAGATGGCTTTGTGCAACAGTAGCTGTCCCAGGACGATAGGCATGATTTGTGTTTTATATGCCTATAAACCTATCAGTAGGAGTTATTAATGATCATAACCCATCATTATCAGCAATCTGCTGGATGCTCAGTCCATTGATTACACTCAAGAGCCTCTTGGAAAGGTGTAAAGCAGGAGCACGGTCGCTGTTGCATAATGAAGCGATTGTGTAATGAACGTGTAATTATGTAATGCATAAAATAACGTTAAATGTTGCCAAATGTGAACTGTAGGAATCACTAGAGGGCAGATTATAATCCCTGCTCGCTGCCTGTGGCACAGGGAGGCAACAGCTCCCAGCAGCAGGTGAGGAACAGAGGGACCAAAGCTCAGCCCTTCCCAGCAGAGAGCAGGGACAGAGAAAGGACACACAGCCCAAGGTCAGCAAGTCAAGGGGAGGCTGCATCCTTCTCTTGAAACAAAGGGGACCACTGACTTTTAGCAGAAATCTTCTTTATTGCTGTTTCTGGAAGTATGAGAATGTGGGCCTTATACCTCATTTACAGTTTATGGCAGAATGAAAGCTCCAATTTAATAATAAGAGCATTTGTGATAGTATAGTTAATTTTATGCAAAAATGTTCGCAGGATCAAGGCATTTATGATTATTTTATAACCTCAATGGCATTTAAATATGCATCACATCCTCTCCTTTTTGATCTGTTTTTTCTTTGTCCTTTCAGAGTTTATGCAAACATATATATTAGTGTAAATTTCCCCCAGGAGCAATTTATAAGAATTTACATTTTAAGCTCACTTGAAGCCCAAACCCAACTTTTAGACTTGGTTTTGGTGTTATCATAAAGCCATCCTACCAATCCACAGCCAGAACAACCATGAGGGGGACCTGCTGTGTGCTATTTAATTGAAACAAACAAAAAAAAAAGAGTTTAATGAATTTTGAGATCAAGACAGTTCTCGTCTTCTCCTCCAAATGGTGGCATAATGATAAAATCAGTAACATTTCAATTCTTTGGATTTTTAAAGTAGAGAGAGACTAAATATAGACATGGAGGCCTCCCTCAACCTGCTGACCCTGAACCAAGTGACTGCAGGTTACCCTGACAAGAGCCCCATTGTCCTTTTCATTAATCAAACCCACTGAGCCAGGTAAATCTTTAAACAAGATGAATGGGCAGCATTTTTAAAAAGTAAAATAATTCACCCGGCTTTGGATGTGTTTCTCTTTAATTACTTTGATGAGCACAAAGTCTGAAGCCTTGTCAAACACCCAGTATTAACTTCTGGTGCTGACCTAGAAAAGGAGCATTGCAGAGGTAAGAAAATGGGCAGGTGAAACTAAGTGAATGAGAGATCTTTTTTTTTGAAGGCCTTTTGCCAGATGAAAAGAATCATTACCACAATGATACTTCTAATTATACTGTCATTAGGGTACTAGTGCAGGTTCCTATGGTGCATGAAGCTTTCCCTCTTTCAACAACTTGATCCAAAAGGGGTAAAATACAGGTATTAACCCTTTCGTTGGGAATACACCTGAATATTTAGGCAAGCTAAAAGAACACATTTTATTTCACAGTCAAGCCATAATATCATTGGTGTTTCTGAAAAATTCACGAGGTTTTTTTTTTGTTTTAAATTCAAGTAATAAACAATACTGAAGAGTAAATTACCTGGCCACTGTGCATTCTTGGCAGAGGCCAAAGATGAAGAAATGATGACGTGTGTTTCTCAAAAGGGAACGAAATTGTGCTTTATGGTTGATCTAATTGTTGCCTGACTGGAAAATGCGAGGTGAAGTTTCTGGCAGTGAGTTGTCCAAGCCACTGAAAGGAGCCAAGAGCAGGTAACACACTGGGCTGGAGACAACAGAGCTGTTCAAGGTCACTTTCAACTCATGAAGCAGCTGTTTAATCTATGAGGTGAAAAATACTTGCACTTTTTTATAACTTGCAAGCTGCAGATGATGTGATAACATAACCAACCTCAAGGCTTTCTCTTAACTTTGGAAGATGGGCTATTCAGCTCCTGTATCCAAAATGGATACAAAATCACAAGCAGCTACAGCCCAAGGTGTTAAAAATTAGGTTCCCTTCGAAATTTTCATGAGAAGCTTCCTACCTAGTGCTGAAATGGTCCTAGACTTTGGATGCCAGGCCCAAGCTGACTCAGCATCCTTGTCTAAAACTTGCTCTGTCCAGTGCAAACAGTGGATTTCTCACTGTTCTGGATGGATTTCAGCTCATGTTTTGTTCTTCAGGAGCAGATGATGGAACCATAGCCTGTTCTGGAACAAAATCATGACATCTTCAAGGTAACCTGAGCACGGCACTTGAGCCTTTTGGGTTACTCAGAGTGTTGAGTAGGTTGGAGCTCTGCCATCAGGTATCCCCAGTCAGGGGCTGCTCCAGGAGATCCAAAATTAGAACCAATATCATCAAAACAAAGGGAGAGATGCCTGGAGGAAGCAATCTTGGAGCTCTGAATTATCCCTGAGGCAGATGTCCTAAATGCTGGGAGAAATGAGAGTTTTCAGTGGAGGAAATTGAGCAAGGCCAGCAGATCAGAAACCACAACAGCAATACACATGAAGGCAAAGGGAGAATGGGCAGCCAGGAAGGGAGATAAATTTCCACAAAATGGGGGGAAAATAACAGTATTCCTGCAACCCTGACTTTCTGTGATGCTCAGCCAGCAGCTCTACAGTTCCATGATACAGCTCATGGCAGTTTCAAGTTGGGATGTGGCTGTGGAGGTTTTGTGAATCCCAGAGGCTTCTCTTTGATGAATAAGTAGTTATTAGCTCTTTTGAGACTGGGCACCACTTGGATAATTGGTGAGTGGACTGTGACCTGAAGTACTGATAAACTGGAGAGAAATAATTCAGAATTCTTTTCAGTTTTACTCCATACTGCTTTTGTTTCATGTTCACACAACTCAATCTAAGACATGAATCATTATTTTCATAAGAGAGACCATAATAGGCATAATTTAAAGGAAAATAAAGTAGTAATACTTGTTAATATGGGCAGAATTCAATTAATAAAACACCAAACCACATACTGTGGCTGATTTGTTTCTAAAATATCCTCTTTTCTATTTTAATAGGCAAATATTTTGTCTGTTGTGGTCAGTCTTTTAAAAAGACAGCAGGGTTTATCCCTTCTGCCCCATTTTTTAAATCTTTGGGATTATCCACAACTTGAAAACAAAGGGCCTGGTCCTTTATGCCTGAAACTGGTGGGAGTTCTGTCTAAAATCATGTGTGACTTCATTTATGAGCATAAAGCAGTACTGGTTTAAGTGATGTGGCAACATTGCCTGGCATGTACAGGAAAGAGACCTTTTCAAAAGACATTAAAAGAATAAAAAATCTGGGAAACCTACTCCAGTTCTAGCCTTTAATAAACAAATTGCCAAGTGGAGGAGTTGCAATATTACATTCAGCAAGAACTGCAAAATTACCTCAGTTATCTCCTGTCCAGTCATTTGTTTTTATTTAGTTAATAAGTGCAAAATGTTTTCAAATTTCTTGGACAATATCCCATTTTCAACATGTATGGGGCCTCTATTGTATATAACTTTTCCACAAAAATAGATTTTAATAAAAAACACTTGGACTTTTTTTATATTTTCATGTAACACCTGTTCTGCTGATGCTTATAGATTTTTAGATGATTTTACTCTAATTTTTTAAGTGAAAAGGAGATATGAAACTTATTTTTGACATAATTAGAAACCTAAAATGCAAGTTTGCTCGCTGAAAACTATATCTTGGAGTTCTTTTGCAATACAAGTTAATTAACTGGATTTAGATATTTGCAAGATGATATATTTAATGGGATTACTGCTCATATAATGTTCTCAGTGACTGATCTGGAATCCAAGCTCGGGGAACAGAATACCGAGTTCCCAGCTCTTTGAGAGTTAATGTTGTGTTAAGAGAAAGTACAATTTGAAGCTCACTGTCGATGAATGGCCGGGTTATTCTGGTGAAATGGAGCCGCTGCCTACAAGGGCTGCACGAGGCAGATGCGGGAGCAGGAGCGAAATTCCTGCCGGGGCTGGGGCCAGGGGACAGCCCCAGCTGAACTCCGGGCAAGTTCAAGGCAATTGCAGATCCCATCCCAGCATAATGGCCCTTTATTCAGCCCCTGTCTCCCAGGTAGGATCGACTGGATGCTCTGGTCCGAGGGTTTAAAAATAAACATTCGTGTGTTCGTTTGTGTTCAGGGCAAAAGTGGAGATGCATTTCTTTGCTGCCTGTTCCTGCTGTTATGTCGTTCTTTCAAAATATTGCCTTTTCAATTAAAAAAAAAAATGAGGAAAGTTAGATGATAACTTGCTCCGGGAAAAAAAAAATACAGTAGCCCTGACAAAGAATATTTCCATGTGCCAATATATCCCAAATTAGTGTCTATCTTCTTTTTAAGGCAAATATATTTCTGTGTGTCAATTTGGTTCACTACAATGTTAGAGTTTCGCTCCCAGCACAGGATTTCTCTAATGAATATGATAATTTAAATCTCATGATCAGAGTACTACTTTTTAAAGAAATTTGAGCATTTTTTTGTTTAAATGCTATTAAGTGTTTCAATATTAGCTCAGTCAAATAACTATTAGATTGGGGAATCTCATTTTACTGGATGGCTCTGTAGCTGTACAGTTCTTCTGTATTGTAATGTTTTTTAAAAGTAATTCATAAGCAAAATGATAATTCATGTTTAACCAGCATCGATTTTAAAATTTAACCAGAGTTCAAAAGCTCCAGTGAATTCAAATGTCCCAACATTTTTATTTGTGAGACTAATTTTTATTTTAATTTTTGCTAAAATGAAGTCTAAAAGAATTAACTGGATAAGATCATTCAGTTCACAGTGGCTCACCAGTGCTCATGCTGGGATGCAGACAAAAATCCCACAAAGAGAGGAAGATACAGACCTGCATTTTTCCCAAGTCAGAGCTAAAATGCCTTTGGAAATTATGTGGTTTCAGTTTTTTTATGTTTTTTTTTTTCTTCACCATTTTTATCTAATTTAGTATTACATATTTTGCCTTTAACATAAAAGTCTTGTTTTAGATGTAGTTATGTGCTCTGGTCAGAGGGTTTCAGTGACACAGATGAGAAACAGTGAATTTACCTCTCTTTGCAAAATCAAAAGTGAACAGTCAACCAGAGTCATGCCAAGGCAACCTTGAAGTCTAGAGTTTTACATGATTATTAGATTACAAGTGTTTCATTCTAAGCATTTTAATACTTGAATAAACAGTTTTTATTTAGCTAAATTTAGATCTGTTCTATTTATGAATGCATGAAAATAGGCCTGTTTATTTTTCTTGATTTTTCTGTAGTCAAGACGACTGAGATGTACCCTGTAATACAGGACAATCATTAAATAGACCACAATAAATTAATAGCTTACAGAAACCTCTTAAAATATTCTCAGCTCATATATTTGTGAAGAGTTTGAGATCTTAAAATATGATATTCTGTGATTTACCAGCAGAAGAATTTGAATTGTGCCATTGTATTCCTGTCCTGCAGCATGGTGTTCTTACTGCTAGCCAGGGCTTTCACTCATGCAAAAGATACTGCATTTTCCTTGACTGAACACCAATGCCACTGTATGAGGGGGAATTCCTGAACTGAAAAGGAGTTTTTTCTCAGTTCTTCAAATTATCTGCAATTTATCCTGTGCGTATCATCGCTGTAGGCATCATAGGAAAAAAAAAGATCACTCAACAGCTTTTTTTCCAAGTATCAAAGTGACTTGGTGGGTTTAAAAAGTCAGGGTTTCCAAAAGTCAGCTTGTTTTGGAAACAGCACAGCGATCCTGCATGTCCAGGGGTGGCACTTGCAGGGACAATACGGAGCACAAGGATTGATTTGACCATTTCGGGTGGGCAGGGATCAGTGGATCAGCTGCCATTTGTCCAGGACTCTGAAAAAGCACTTGTGGGGCTTTACTTTGGCTCTCAGAATGTGGAATTAGTGTTCTCCAGGATGGAGTTACAGCCACAGGCACAGATAGCAGGGAGATAATGAACTAATGCTCAGGAAAGGAGGTGGTTTGAGCAAGGAATGTGAATGGACACGGCCAGGGACGGCGGCGCTGGGTTGATTCCGGATGTGCTCGGGGAGTTTCTGTCAGCTGAGGCTAATTCAGTTACCTGTGCAGAGTAATAATAGCAGGGGAAAACAGATTGCAATTAAGTCCCATTAATTTGAAGAGTCTATTGTTAAAGAGAAATATAAAGTGACATCAAACTGGAGGAACTTTTAAGAGACCATGTACAAAATACACTCTCAGAACACATCATTTATCACACCTGAAATACTTTGCAAAGTCAGGTGTTGCCAAAACGTCTGAAAATGTTATGACAGTAAGAAAATACATCGTTTGGAATGAACTGATGATGTTGTTTTGTCTTATCAATTCCACTTTTAATTTATTTTTTTTCAGTATCCCATTCCATTGCAAGTTGAACTGAATCTAAGTCTAGCAAAGCATCTGTGTCTGAATTAGTGTAATAATTCTCCATTTACAGAAAGAACAGTAATTTCAAGCACATCTTGACAGACGTCTTTCACAACTTTCTTCTATCTTACATCTTCTACCTACAGATAAGTGAGAAAAATACAGAGTTGTGCTATTGTAAGGGCAATATCTGAAAGCACTAAAAAAAAAGTGCTTCTTTATTAATCAAAGGACAATGTAATTCTGTACTAATAGCAGTTTGGAAAACACAAAATGAAGCTGGAGCATTTGTGAAATTATCATCCATTACACATATTAATTGACAGTGCACTCCAGGAATTAATTGATCTGAGTGTGGGATCTGGCAGTCATGGCAGATAGGAATGCTCCTCTCTGAGCAGAGGGAACAGGCAGTGCTGGTGCAAGCTGACAGCATTCTCAGTCAGCAGCAGGAATTGTTTTTCATACTCATCATTTGCCCTCACAAGGAGCCACTGGAGATCCTTGGATCAGGCCTGGGAGCAGTTTGGTATTCGTTGTCTCAATTTCAGCCCAAACAGAGCCTGCAAAAGGAGGAGCTCATTGGGAATGCACTTGGCAGCCCAGGGCAACCAGCTTTTCCCAAAATGAGAGCCTGTGGACAGCAGTTTTCATCTTGCAAAGCCACTGGCCTTATGGACTTCAGCACAAATAAGTTTCCAAATAATGAACCTGCAGTTGACTCTCTGGCCAAGGCGAACGAGCACACGTTAAGTCATTCAGACAGGAGATGAAAAGCTCACATTCAGGATGCATTAATCTGAAAACAAGTGTACTTTTGTGTCTGGGGAGTATTATTTTCATTGCCATCAATTTAGAACATAGATAGACTGTGATTCTAGCTTCACTATCAGGTTGCCCCGCAGGCTGAGACCCCTCCCCAGGCCACTCTATTTAATTTAGACTAATCTAAAGCTAAGTGAAACTTTGTACCCTCTCTGATTTCTTCTTAAGATGGGGAACACTCTGATTTCCCCTTCCCCAGTGACCTGCTCGGAGTGGCTGGAGGAACAGGGGAAGCAGAGGTACACAGGAAAATGCCCCCAGGTAAGGGGAATTATTTGTCCCAGCTGTGAAGAGAGGGATGGCAAAATTGTTCAGCCACCTCTTCCCCAGCAGTTTCTGTTAGTTTGGCTTTTCCTTCACTTTTACACTGTCCTTTTGAAGGTAGCCTTTGGTACCTTAATTTTTCAATGTGTTTCATGTACAGACAGATAAATCTCCCACAGAGCAGAATTAAATCCAATATTTTGCTGCTCTTACACATTTCTTGTGCCCCTGCATTTGCAGTGAAATTTGATGTGTCAGGAATCAGGCCCTGTATTTTTCATGTTGGTTTCTACATTGGTTTCTCTCTTTTTTTTTTCCTGAAATGAAATTCTAAGCAAAATGAAGGAAGGGGTTGGTAAAATAGCTGCCCCTAGGCAGAGGCACTGAGGGCAGTGTGCATCCCTCATTCTCAGCATCTTTTTAGAAGATTTCAATGCTGGAAAAATGCTTGATGTGCATGTGTGGGACTCTGCATGGACAGCAAAAGTGCAGAGCTGAGCCTTCATGTTCATTGAAACATGCAGTGAGCAGGATATGGAGATGTCTAAGAGTTTTTAAGACAGTCTGATATAATTAATTTGACACTATTTGCAATCTTTTTTTCTAGAAAATTTTCATTTACTACAGCTGTGCAGCTCCTTGGGAGATTTAGTGACATCAATGTTCATGTGAGAACCTGTTTTGGGCAGCATCTGGTGTCAGGACAACTTTGGTGACTTTGCTGTATCTTTTCTTCTTGTCCTTTGAATTTTACAGACTCATCCAGAGAAAAAACTCCTGCTCTAATTTATATAGTTCTTCATAACTGAGATTGGTTTGTTGATTATTATTATTAGTAGCAGTAGTATTAATTTGTTTGTTTTCCTTTTTCTTTTTCTTTTTCTTTTTCTTTTTCTTTTTCTTTTTCTTTTTCTTCTTTTTCTTTTTCTTTTTCTTTTTCTTTTTCTTTTTCTTTTTCTTTTTCTTTTTCTTTTTCTTTTTCATTTTGCTTTGTAACCCACCAAAATTAATTTCTCTGGATAAGCCAAGTGAAGAAAACAAATTCTGCCCAGTAATGATGCCACAACAAGGATCACTCAGCAAACAACACATAAAGAATCAGATTGTCATTTGACAACTGCCTGTGCGTCTTAATGTTTTACAAGGCAAAATTTTGGGAATCTGCTCACAGGCCTGAAAAAATGATCTGCAACAGTACTTATTTTAAATGTGTCAATTAGTAAATTTGGATTACTCTGTCAATAATCAATAAATAAAATACAGTGAACAATAAATTAAGGTTAGTCTGAGTAGCACTTGGAAAACATGTTTAAACTGAAATGTTTAATTGTTAAGATGGATCAGTGTGGAAATATTCAGCAGGTCTAAAAAGGTACTGTAAATTTTCCTGAAGTGTTTGGCTTCAATGTTTCCATTAAAAACCTGTTAGATGTGATGAAATTATTAAACTGATTATTTCCAATTGACCTATGATCATAGAGGGGAAGATATGCTAAGGAAAGAGAGGTCCTAAATTTACCTCCTGGGTGCTGCTGGGCCAGATTATGTTTCTCATACACAATTGTGGTTTTCTGATTTAGACTTGCAAAGCGTAAAAAAAAAAAGTCAGGAAAAAAAAAATCTTATTTTTGTCTGGTGGCTCACAAAACTTGCACGAACAAGACTTTTATGTGTGTGAAACTGCCAAACTGGAGCCAGGGTTGGAACTCTCAAGGGGCTGAATATTGAGCAAAAGAGAGAAATGAAACAGCTGAGTTACTGCTCTGAGAAACATATGTGGTACATTTACACATTTACCAACATTCAGAAGATTTTTCTGATATGTAGCTGCTCTCTTGAAAATTATGAACATGGTTGTCTGGAGTTGCACCAGAGCCACAGGACCAATTTTAGCTTCTCAGGCAAATTATACAGAGTTGCAATGAAGTTTATAAATGAGTATTTGTCCCTTAGAGAGAAGTGTTTTTTGGAGGAACTCTGACAGCTTAGTGGGGGAATAACAAGTCCTTTGAAAAGTGTTTGCATGTTTTTGCCCATGACAGCAAAGCAGCCTTTCTGAAGGAGAGTATTTTTATTATACTTCCTGTCAAAAAAACCTAAGAAATTATCTTGAAGTGACAATAATATTGTTACACGTAATAAAGCCAAGAAATTCAGTATTTTGTCTGACATTGATCCTAACTGATGGAGCTGACAGCTCTTGCTCTAATCAACCACCTCACCACTACCACCTCTATCACCTGAAATCTTTTATTTCAGTGAATTATGTCTGTTTAAATTAATCAGGCACGCTACCCTCACAAATACTCCTGCCCATCCTCTCCACTCCTGGAGAAGTAAAGACACTAAACAGTTCTTCCTGGGGAAAGATCGTCTTTTCCATGGCAGAAAACACAAATACTTCCTCCAAATTCAGAAGAATGAGATGGTTTAATAGAGGTGTATTTGCAGAGATTTTGACCCTTTATTGTGGAGAGCTCTGCATGGTGGGAGGAAGAAACTAGGACTGTGTAACTCTTCTCCCATTTCATTTTCCCAGGTGTATTTATTTGATCAGTGTTTCATATTTAAATATGCAGCACGTGTTTTGTGTTGAGAGAAAACTGCATTATTCAATGATGGCAGAAGAAAACTGGAGTCAGAAACAAAGGAAACAAATACACTTGAATTATGCTGCAGACAGCATGAAAGAAAATGTCTATAAATACATCCAGAAATGAGTTTGTCTGAAAAGTGCACTGATGGTTGATGAAAACACCACCTACACCAAAGGAAATTGTTCACATTGGCAGTGGGTGAACTCTGAAATTCAGGTACCACCAGCACCAGCTGCAGTTGGTGATTTCCATCCCCATCCCTCCTGCTGTCCCCTGCTGCAGCAGGGCTCTCCAGCCTGCTTTGGAAACGCAGGGAAATCTCTTTTGTATCAGATGAGGCTCTGGAGCACCTTCTGCAGAGTTCAGTGCTCTGACTCCTGGAAATGCCTGCCCCAGTCTGTGCCAGGAGCATTTGGCCAGACCCAGGGTACACCCAAGTGGAGTAAATGAGGCTTCCACCTTTCTGTGCCCCCATCCAATCTCCCTGTCCCCTCCTCCTCCACTGACTTTTCTCTGGGGGTCAAGATGAACCTTCTCTAATCGTGGCCCATCTCGTTCCAAATGGACAGTTGCGTGTTCTTTTTGCATTCCTCCTAGCTATCCTTTCTCCTTTCCTTTCAGGTTGCTCTATTTGCTGCTTTTTTTTCCCATAAATATTCTCTTTCAGCTCTTGGTGTCTCTTTTTGTTACCAGACTCACACGTTCTGCCCCTTCTCACAGCAATCTCATGACCTTCAGGTAACATTCATCACCAAAATAGGTGAAGCCCTTTCTCTTTCCTCAGCCAGCACCCAGTTTCCAGCCCTGCTGATGTTGTGTGCCTGGGGTCAAGTTAGGAGGAGTTTCAAAGAAAAGATATTCCTTTCTCTGTGGTAATTTAAGGTGGAGACTGAGAGCCAAGGGTGCAATACTTCAAGAATAACTCTTCCTGTAACAAATCCAGTTTGACTGTGAGGAGCACAGAGTAACCTTCTAGCATTAGAGGTTCAAAAGTATCCTGAAAGGGTGGAATTTATGCTTCTACAATCAAAGTCTTAAAATACAACCAGCTGACTTCTTTCTTTTTCTTTTTCCTTTGCTATGTCCATGTGGTGTTCTAGGATGCAAATAAATAAAAACTGATTTGATGACTGAGTGGTTTGACCCTGCTTCTTGCTTTTGATACAACTGAAATTAAACCCCAAAACCAGAGAAAGGTCTGAGGCTCACCATCTCATGGCTGCAAACATCAGAGCTCCCCTGAGGATGGAATTTTCACCACGTGAGAAATCCTGGAATTTCAAAACTCAAACACGTCATTGAAATCCAAATATCTGGTGAAAGCCACCTCTGTTCAGGTCCCTCTGCTAAAAATGCAAATCCTGTCACTGCTAACTTCCACTCAGGTGTGTGGTCACACCTGCTTTTGGCCAAACTTTGTGTTTAAAGTCTTTTCTTTCACCAGGAAACAAAAATATTCCATTATACCACTAGAGGAGCAGGTCCCCACATATTTACATCTGCATTACTATTTTAAATAATCCAGGAGTTAAGATCTATCCAAGGGAAAACTTTATTTAAAAGTTTGGCAACATCTTTAAATGTTTGGGTTTTTTTACCTGACTAGAAGTGTATGGATTTTTTTAAAGTCCAAAATTATATTTTACCATTTTAGATAAAACTCCAGCTGTTGTAATGAAACAGGACAGTGAAGAATCCCTTCTTTAGCTGTGTTACACAATGATGGGAAATCCTATCATGACACCTCTGAATGAAAGATGCATCCCTGTGCCACAACTGGTGATGTGTTAGTAAACACATATTCTTGTTATTTTTAATTTCCTAAGAAGGTCCAAGAGGAGATGATGGAAATGAAGTTTAGTCCTGAACTTAGCTCCACATTGTGGAAGAACAAAAATGAAATCTCACCTAAATGTAGAGGAAATATAGCCGATCACAGCTGAAGGATTAGTAAGAAGTGTTAAAAATATTATATGAAAGTTTTAATTACACAGAAAAATTATGAAATGCCCAGTAATTACAGTATATTGATTCCATTTTTTTTTCTTGAAATGCTAAAACTATTTCAACACACACAGAATCAATAAACATAATTAAAATATGAGCTCATCAAAACAGTAATTAAATGTACTTAACAGCTTTTGTGGCTTTTCTCCATATGGTTACTGTGGGAGTGTGAATCTGGCTTGCTAGATAAATGTAACAAAATAAAGTGAAAGCCTGGGAAAAGATTACTGTGGTATCATAAGCAAATACAATAAAGTCTAGCTCTACAGTAAATTCCAATAAATCAAAAAGTTGACAAAGGAAGCAGTGTTTACAATTATTAGAGAGAAATTCTGGAGGTTTTATATTTTTATGGGATTAACACTATCATGGACTTAATATAGAAGGCAAATCAAATACTTTTTTCCATCATCAAAAGCTATCCTACCAGAAGAATTTCTGATCAGTGCAAGGTGTTTGGAAACACTTTGGGCTGGCTGGTGCTGGTGACAAATCTCTTGACAGCTGTCATTCAGGGGGCAATCCAGCTCCAGGACCTGATACATCCCTTAGATAAAGCAGCACGACTGCCAGGCAGGAGGGGAATCAGGTGCTTAAGGCAGAGTGTGGGGATGCTTCTCCACCCTTCTCCCTTCCTCCTCCCTGGGCACGTGTGCAGTGTCATAAATAACACAGAAAAATTGATGGGCAGTGCCTTGGAAAGCAAAATGTTGAATGAATTCCTTCAGAAATCACCATGGGCACCTGTGGGCTGTGCAGCTCCTCCTCCTGCCTTTCCTGGAGTCCTCACATCTCTCCTGCCATGTCCCTGGAGACCCTGGGGAAGTTTGGCATTTCAGTGCCATTTTTGCATCACAGGCAGTGTGTGTATCATCTGTGCTGTGTGGATTATAAAATGTTTGCAGAGATGTTAAGGGAAGCCTTACAACCAAGGCAGATATTGTCTAGCCAAAAAAAAAAAAAAAAATTACAAGTGTGATGATGTGGTAAGACACCATGACTGCAAATATAAAAAGTGACATAGACGTATTTTTCTGGAGCCCAATGCACAGGCAGTATTGATGATTTTGGCTGTATAAATAAACTTATTGCTGCCTCCTGTTTCCCCCAACCACCTCTTGACCTGAAAAAAACAAGTCCATTTCACACTGTGATGCATTGCAGAGACAGTCACAATTTCCTCAGCCAATTGTGGCCACCAGCAGACCTCACACCTTAAGTGATTTAAGAATGGGGAACATTCATTTTAAAAGCTTTATTTAAATCCACTCCCAAATCCCTAAAGCCAAATAAACTCAGAGAAAGGAGTGGGACATGCATTACAATTCCTTACACACTTTTCCAGAAGCCTTTTTCTCAGGCTTCACCATGCAATGTCTGTCCTTCTCTGCCACCCCACAGGCTGAGAAAAAAAAGGTTTAAGTTGGTGAAGCAGAGCAAAAAGGTGAATAACTCCTTTAAGTCAGGAACTCCTTTAAGAAACAGAAAGATTTGGTGGCTAAATAGGTGTTTTTATGGAAGGAATCCTGTTACAGTTGTGCACACCTTGTCTGTACCTGTGACACTGCAGATCTCAGTCCCCACCCCATCTTTAAGTGTCAGCCCCCTTCAGGAGGATGTGACTGCTTGGGTATTTGCTGCCATCAGTCCTCTCTCACTAACAAAATTTCTTTCTACTTTTTACCTTCTTTGCCGATATTAAAAAAAATCTTTTTCTCTAAATGATTCACTTTGTTTTATCTCTTGCTCTTGAGAGCAAGTAATCTATCTATAAATAAGACAAGGGCCTTAACTCCTGAAATGCCACTTTTTAAAGCTTTGTATAGGACTCAAAATGTGAAAATAGAATTAGTGGTCTTCTCTAATGAGAGAATTACACTGCATTTAATTTCATTTTTTTCATCACATTAGTTAATGAAAAGGTCACCGTTTTTTCTACTAAAGCTAGTTGCTCTAATGATGAAGACAGAAATGTACAGCTCTCACCATACAAGTATTTACAAGAAAATCTAAATCCTTCAAAAGCCTATTTTCAAAATATAGCACTACGTTTCTTGACTACTCTTTTAAAATTAGTCAACACACATCTGCCTTTAGTCAGCCTCAGAAAATTTGAGTTTCTGCTGTACCACTTGAAAAATGAGGTACAATAATGTGTTACTGAGCCTTCATATAAATAGTTTCCTGATTTTAACTGGATGTAGCATCCTGTTGCCTCTTCAGGATGGTGCTACGAATTTATTAGACTCTGCATCCAGTTTCCACATCTTGTATTATGTTGCCAAGTAGGAGACAAAATGTCTAGTAATTAAGGCAGCTTTTAAAGTTTAAGATGGCCTTTTAAAAGGCCAAGATTGAAATGGAAGATTGAAGACAAAAATATCTTTTAAGAAAATGATTAAAAGAAAAAAAATAAAAGGTTTATTTTAGACTTGGCCTGAATATTGAATTACAATGCATTTAAAATATTCAGCAGGCAATAATAGCTAGGAAACAAATATCTGACAAATTAGGCACTGCAATCCCTAGCAGGGAGCTTCATCACCCTTAGAAATAAGTCTTTCAGGCACATTGATTTTATTTTGGTCACAACTCTGCCAGCTGGATATAAGAGTACTTCACTTCAGAAATATATATTGCCATAGGAAAATCTGTTTCGTGGCCTGGGCTGAGTGTGTAGAATAAATAGTGAGTTCCAAAGTAGGAATTAAAAAGTTAATTAAAAAAAAACATCAAAAAACTGCATTGTGAGAGAGACACAGTAAGATATGGTCAATCTGCTGCCTTTAGCCATTCAAAATTCTGTTTAATTCTGCACAGCCCATGGTGATCCAGGCTGTGGATGGTGCTTTATTCGCAGAAGATGCAGATGTTGTGCCCACAGTGTGTTAGGCTGAATCAGGCCAGGTTCTAGGAATTTTAATTCAGATCTCTCATGATGCCATTTTCCTTTGTAAGGCAATTTCTTGGTAGGGCCTCACCTCTTATGTTACTGTGTGGTTTTATCCCTGCAGCATTCTCTTGGTATTTGAGAATGACACATAAGGACTTGCCAAACCCCTGCTTTTATACAGGACAGAGGCACATCTCTCATCAGTAATTTTTAACAACAAACTGAAGCTAAATATTTAGATTTTGTAATATTGCAATTATTTGTTTGCTTAAAATTGCTAAAATTAACCTTTTGATGCTCCTTAATTAGGAAGTTATACGCCTTTTCATTAAATGATTTTAAAATAATATATTACAAGTTGTCATTCATTATTTGAGAAAAAATAAAAGCCAACTTTGATGTCTTTCATAGGGCCTGACTTCTGTCTTTGATTGGTACTGGTGACCAACATTAATCTTGAAGCAAATGGTTTAAATGTAGATTAAACTTGTGCACATCTTTTATTTAAGATGGAAATGATGGAGAAGAGTAACTAACACTGGGACAGGAAAGATACAGAGGTTAAAAAAAATCCAGTGACTTTTTCTGGTGGTGAATGAAAGTTTCTGTGGTGCTGTACTGGCTTTTATTTTCTGACAGTCAGAAGAGAACCTGTTTAGGCATTGTCAAGCACAATGCCTTATAGTAAAATATGTATTCTGTGTTTTTTGAAGCAATGAATTGTTTTATTTTTTCAGAAAGACTGAAACCTGACTCTTCTTCTTTCTGGTAAAAAACCCAGAAATTTTAGAGGGGGGAATAGTAACATATCAGCAGACCTCTAATATTTGGAAAAGGTATAGTGAACATATATATTACATTAATGTCTTATGAACCTGGGCACATGTGTAGCCCTAGACAGGCCCAGGTTTTGAAGCTGAGCTCTTGCAGCAGAACCTGCTCTCCCCAAAGCCCACACAAACATGTGCTCCTCCATGCATGGCTGGGCCCATTGGCGTCAAGGACACTACTCATGGGAGTAAAGTTACTCATGCATTTAAGTGCTCACTGGACTCCAGCCAAAATCTTAATCTTTTCCATTTAATACCCTTTTCCTAAACTGATAACAGTCTTCAAGTTTTCAGTATCATGTGCAGCAGTTTAAATAATGTAGAACCGAAGGAAAAAAAAAGTGAAATGACAGTATTGTAACTTAAGGAGTATCATGAGATAAACAGCAGAACACAGGCACAGTTTTAATACGAGTGGGCAGTTATCTCCAAGGCAGCTGTATGTCCCTGCTCTGAAGGCAATTCATGTCTCTCAAGGTCTGAAAAAGCCAGGCAGGGAGGAGGGGCAGCTCTGAAAAGGCAGGTACAAAATATCAGTGCAAAACAAAGGGAAAAGAGCATATTTTATCTGAATGGCAGAGCTTGAACTGAACTTGTACTACTCTTGAAGCTCAGTACAACAGGCAAAAATTTTTCACAGAAAGCAAACAGAACTTTGGCAGCAAAACCATAAAAATTATTTTGATTGCTGGGGATTTTTAAATTATTTTGATTTTCTATCAATGTTGGGGTTTTAGAACCTGTTCCAATTCTTGCATTATTCTCTTATGATCTTACCTTTCTTTTTATTGTAGATGAGCCCTGAATTACCCTGCTAACCTCCATGAGAGGCATTTCATTCTTTCTCCCATTAAGCCCTAGAAACAACATTACTTGTGTAAGTGGATATTCCATTTTCCTGAAGGTGTTTGGTTGGGTATCAATATTTATGCAAACACTGTTCACATGTATGTATGAGCAGACACAGAGCAGAGTATTTGTATGGCTTTTATTTCTTTCTCTTGACTTTATGAGAAAAGATGTGGAAGAGCTGCTCTCTGTGGAGAGAGCAAATAATTAACAGAGTGAGAATTGGCTGGGAGTTGAAAAACTTCCCTGTCCTTAAAGAGTGGAGTTTTTAACCTCATCCTGCAGTTTCCAAAGGTCTTTGCATCACACAAAGATTCTTCTACCTCCATCCCTACAGGCAAAGACCTCGAATTTTGCTAAATATTTCCTTTGAGGGGAGTCTAGAGAAGGAGGGATTTGATGGGCCCAGAGAAATCTATCTACAGTAACAGTCAGAGATGGAGTTTCATAAGGACTGATGGCTTTTTGCCCAGAAATGCTTCACTGATGTAGCCCAGACTGGGACTTTTCCCAAAGGAAAAAGAGCAGGAGCAAACAGAGGGGGAGGAGACACAGAAGAAAAGGGAGGGGGGGAAAATCTAGTCCTCTTTATACTTTTTCTTGAGAATCAAATTGCTTTTCCCTGTGTTTTACTCAAGGAGGAAAGGGGAAAAGTAAGAAATGAAAGTAAGATGATGGCTGAAATAATTATAATAGAAGTTTAGCAATTCTATCATCATTAATTACCTGCATTATCAATAATGATACATCTTTGGGTGGAAAGAACTTGAATATATATTTTGAATATGTGAGCTGTATGAAGATATTCAGGTTTATAAAGGACAAAATTGATATATCACCTTTTAAAAACAAATTTGTGTTACTGTGCTGCAGAATTTTCAAGATTATTTTTGTGTAGTCACATCCTAAAGTATAATTTTTAAGAATATGTGTCTGAGGAGCTCCTCTGTGAACAAATCTGAAACTACTGGAGTCTGAGGATAGGTAGTGCATGCACCTCTGTGAGGAAAAATATGGTTAAAAGCGACCATGGAGTTGAGAATTTTCCTCATCATGGTGAAAAGAATGGGTGAAAATCCCAGCAAAATAGGTGTACTGAAAATAGCCTCTGGGGGTAAATTCTGCCATCTAAATGTGCCATGTTACTGCACAAGAAAAAGTGGATTTTAGTCAGCAATATCTCTGCTAGATTTGGTATCAGACCTGCAGTGTAAGGGAGAAGAGTGCTGAGATCCCATGGTATCCCAAAGGTGTTGGAAAGGGGAAACAATTGCTATAAATACAGGAATTCAACACCAGAAATAAGATACTGACCTAATCAGTGAAATGAGCATCGAAATCAGCCTTCATGCAAAAGCTTTAAGAGTCTGGCATATCAAACAGAGCATGAATTTCTTCAGGAATATGCCAGGAGCTAATTGATTTAAGAAATCTGGCTGTATGCAGAGACCATTACTCATAGATATCACGTTTTTTCTGCCGCACAAATTATCTTCAGTGCTCATGGTGTCTGCCCAAGGAAAAGTTTATTTTCATTCAGTCTTTTCTTTCCCCCTGACCTCAAAGGACTAATTAACCAAGTATTAGCATGTTTCTAAAATATGACTGAATCCATCTTCTTAAGAAAGTGTGCTGAAGAATGTAGCCTATTATTAGAAATGACAGGATGTATATGGGGCCATATGTTTTCAAAGGGTTTTCTGTCAGTGTTAATCAAAACGTTGGAGAACTCATGAACACACTGAGCAGCACGTCAACCATATGGATAATATCTCCCCTTTAATAGTGAGAACTTGAATTAATAATAAACACTGGAGAATAACCTAAAATGAGACAGAAACAATAATATTAATACCAGTGAAGGCAAAATATTGCATCAGCCTGAAGACTCCTGGGTATTTTTTTTAACAAATCTATTGTGTGTTAAATCCTATTCATGGAACTACATTCATTCATTTTTCTTAGTTTGGCTTGGAAAGGTGACTCCAAAGATGCAGTTTGTTTTTGCTGGGGTTTTTAGAGGACAGAGTTTGGCTCTTAGAGCATGCTGTAACATGCATCAGCATCACTTGCTTGTCTGACTGTAGATGTAGATTCCTTATTGCAGACTATTTGTTACTGAAAAGGCACCAGAACGTTTGTTTGCTGACACACACGTGCACAAATCATTTCATGGGCTACACAAACAGCTGCAGGGGAAAAAAGCAAAGAGTCTGTTTCTAAGCTTGCTAACCTTGGAAAATGGATTGATACTATATTATTTTGAATAAACTTCCAAGGGTTCAACTTGACAAAATTACCTGCTTTTAAACATGATGAACTCTCTGAACTAAATGCTGAGAGAAAATCTGCTCGAGAGAAAATAAATGTTTCAAGTGGTGTTATCTGCTTCTACATCACTGACAGGAGTATATGAGAGATAAATCTATCAAAAATGAGAAAGAGTATATAATTATTAGGTAAACTAAGATATCCCACCTTGCAGTTACCTGTGGGGCCACAATCACATGCATTACAACTGACTTTGAAAATCAAGGCCCTTTGGCTGAAGGCAGATTTGCAGCTGGAGCTGAGTCAGAATCAGGACAGAGCTCTGTTCCCTGCTCTGATTATTGGGAATTCTCCCTCTGCTCTCTGGGAACTGTACCTGCTCCTTGGCATGACTTAGAGCTGCTGGGAGCCACTGAACACCAATGGAATAAACACAGGAACTCCCTGCTTCACCAGGAGCCACCAGGAGGGTCTGAGCCTGTTACCCCATCACATCCAAACCCCCAGACTCGGCTCCTGACCCCCCATCTGCCTCCAGAGGTTGCACCTCTGCCTCAGATTGACAGGATCTCAATCCTTCTCAACTGGTGAGGTTTTATTTTCACAGATACCAATCCTGGTTTATTTTCCCCTAGGTTAAATGCAAAGTTACATTTAGAACTTTCACTCCTCATCCTGTGACACCAAGCCTTGAGATGCTGATAAACACAGTCCAGCCTTGCCAGGGTGAGAACCTGAATCTTCTAACAGCGATAGGGAGTGGAGGAAATGCAAATTTCAGTTTTTGATGCTGTAAATTGAGATATCCCTATTAAATAGTGATGGGTTTTATTTGTAACTGCCCATCTACTCCCCTCGTGTGAGGCCCCTCCTGGAGTGCTGTGTCCTGCAGCATCTGAAGGATGTGGCTCTGTTGGAGCCTGTCCAGAGGAGGTCACACAGCTGATCAGAGGGCTGGAACACCTCTGCTATGGAGACAGGCTGAGAGTTGGGGCTGTTCAGTCTGGAGAAGAAAAGGCTCCAGGGAGATCCTACAGCACCTTCCAGTACCTAAAGGGGCCCCAAGAGAGATGGAGAGGGACTTTTGTCAAGGATAGGACAAGGGGGAATGGCTTCAAACTGACAGAGGGCAGGGTTAGATTAGGGATTAGGAAGAAATTCTTTGCTGTGAGGGTGGAAAGACACAGGAACAGTTTGTCCTGAGAAGCTGTGGACGCCCCACGCCTGGAAGTGTTCAAGGCCAGGTTGGGCTTTGAGAAACCTTCTCTAGTGGAAGATGTCCCCGCCTGTGACAGTAGGATTTTAACTAGATGATCTTTAAGGTCCCTTTCAAACCAAAACATTCTGTGATTCTATGATCTGCATCATTTTCCAACTTAGGAGTAATTCCGTCAAACATTTCTTTGCATTTTCCTTTTCAGTCCACAGTCCTTTTCTGAAGCTGGTTGAAAAGCACATTATTATGGATATCACTTTCTCACTGGTGGATATTCTTGCACCTGCTCACAGCTTTGTTTTTGGAGTAACCACAGAGGAGCCTGTGACAAGGAGCAGAGCTCAGCCCTCCTTTCCTCTCTGTGCTGTTCCATCAGCTGCTGTAATTCTGTGCCAGTACTTTGCTACTCAATAGCCTGTGACTCTCCTGCAGACCTCTGAGGAGTTTCTCCTGCACCTGGGAAGGAGTATCCACCTGCAATTTATTGTTATAAACAATATATCAGCTTTATTTTTTCCCCTGTTTCAGATGAAGTTTAAGTACCAGAACCCCTGCCCATAATGTGCCACCAGCCTGTGTTTCACTATAAACCCTCCTCTGCCAGCCAGGAAGGTGTGGAGGAAATGCAGCCTCTGCCTGACCTGCTGAGGATGCTGTACCTGCAGGGTAGAACTGCTGCAGGGACTTTGATTTTAAATTCCATTCACTGGCAATCTCTCACCACACTGTAATCCACCACCTGCACAGCCCTTGGGAGTCTCCTGCAGCAACACTGCCCTTGTGGCCATAGATTTCAGCTTCCCAGGCCATTTTTGTTCCTGGCTTCTCCTTTTTTCTTTTACACTGATCTTCAAAAAACACCACAAACTGCAGCCTCTCTTTCTGGAGGAGCAACATTTTCCTCCTTCACGTGTTTCATTTTTTTTCAGACAATCATATAATGGTATGATTTTTAAGGTTAGAAGGGTCCCTTAAAGGCCATCTGGTCCAAGCACCATGGGCAGGGAGATCTTCCACTAGACCAGGTTACTGAGAGCCCCATCCAACCTGACCCTCAACACTTCCAGGGATGGGGCATCCACCACCTCTCAAGACAAGCTGTGCCAGTGTTTTAATACCCACATTGCTTCTATACTGAAGTTTTAATTGCCAGGCAGGAAATTCAAAGGCCTTTCTTATATTTTAGAAGACACTTCTCTCATTCTTTTGCTCAGGCTGGGCAGCAGGCACAGTCAGGCCAGCATCCCTGCTTGACACAAACCTTCAGCTGCTCTCACCAGGCTGCACCAGTTTTGGTGGAGATTCTGCACAGCTTATGAATCTTCACAGATCCCTGCTCCCTGGTGTGTCCCATGAGCCCTGAAATAGTTGAAATACTTTACTCCTGCCACACAAACTACAAGAAAGAGTCCCCAAACTGGCATGTAGCTCCCAACAGCCTTCTGTCAAGCAGATGTTCAGCTGTAGGAGTGTTGTGTGAGGCATTGTGCTGATACTGAAACTGATTCCCCTTGCCTGCAAATCACAAGAGGAGGTGTTAAAACCTAAATAAATAAATAAAATATAAGCACTGGCTGAAAGGGAGAAGGGGTGGGGGAAGGAAAGATGCTAAAACTTCCAGGCACCCTGGCAATTATTCTCACCATGGCATAATCCTGATGAGCTTTCACATCTGCTATTACATTTGGTACATAGTGTTTGTTAGCATTTTCCTCCATCTGCTTCTAGACAGCCTCCATCAGCTGAAGGAGGATATGGTTACTCCAGTCATTAAATGTTGATGGTCCCTGTTGTTTGTGGTGGGTATCTGTTACATTAACTGTTACTTTTCCTCCTCACATTTGGAAAGAATGCCTCTTCCCTCACCAGCATCCCGGCATTTGCCAATAATAATAAAATGACAGTTCTTTATGAAGATGTTGACACCAGCATGACTTGCAAGTTCTGTGAAATATGTTGGTTAGTCTGAATGGAATAAATTCTTTCCTAGCATGATATTCAGATCTTTAAATGCATTAACTTTTAGGATTTACTGATCAACTATCCTCTGTTAGAAGGGATATCTCTTTTTTTCAGATCAAATCTACTCTTCTTTTAAAAGGAAGTAATATGCTTTCATTTTCCTTAGAGCCATTTAGCTATAGATTTGAGTGGATAAATATATTTGACATTCTCTGCCTTTCCATTTCCCTTTTGCCAGCAATGCCAAACAGACTATGAGAAAGAGAATTAATTCATTATCCCAAGATATTCATGAAGTTCTCTAAGCTTCTGATTCTTGGACTGCAGGTCATTAACAATCATTAATTTTTAAAGCTATGGATGATGTCCTGCGAAGCAGAGATCACATGAAATAAACAGATCCATTCCTGTGGCACTGGGATGAAGCTTGGGAAGAGGCAGATGTGTGGTAAAGCAGAATTTTGGCTGTGCAGAGATCTTTGACACAGTGAGAGGCAGTGCTGCCCTTGGGCAGCTGCCTGGCTGATTGGCAGAACAAGGGGTGTGAGAGGCACCTCTGCTGCTCCATGGGCAGACAGTGCTCTCCTGTATCCTTCTACTTCTGCATCCAAGTGATTGTCACCTCTTACTCAGCTTTTGCCCTGTCACATCACAGTCAGAGAGAGCCTAAATCTGTCTGCAAAATGTCCTGCTTGAAACACTTTTTGTCATGTTCGAGTGTAGAACATTTTGTGGTTTTCCTTTTCCCTCCCTAAAAAATACACACATCCCTCCACATTTAAGAGTTAAACACACCTGAACTGCCCAATAGTGACTTTCCTTTGGATGTTTCCACATAAGGATTAGCCCACATTAATATGTAGTGCTCCTAACCTGAGGAAAGATAGGAAAGCTCAGGATTGTTTGAATGCTGATTGGGATATCCGTGTTAGCAGTCAAACCATATGTCCTAAAAGTGTGATGTTGATTGTGACCTCAGAAGAAATCAAGCCTGCTTATGGCAAATATATGGAATTGATTAAATGAATAAATAACCCTATTATTTAGTTTTGCATAAAAATATGTGGGACCCAGGTCAAAGATAATCCCTAATTTTTCTATGCATAATAGATTCCAAAGTGTAAACATTTCCAGTAGTATGAACCAGACTGGATGCTTTAAGTCAACAGTCAAAGGTGCGAGTGTAAACTCAGAAATATTGATAATGTTTGTGAATAACTTCAGACTAAATTATGCTGGAGTTCCCCAGCTGATATGAGTGCCTCTGTTGTTTTAATACTTCAGTGTCTGCTATCTGTAAGAGTTCAAAGACTGACCACAGTTTCCCTAATATTTGGCACCTCTGCTTATATTTAGAGCCTATTTCTGTGTCAGAATAGCCGAATTTATTTAGGAACTGCAGCAGTTATTTCCTTCAGCCCCTACCCAGGTGTTCTGTATTTTTGTGAGCATGATCCTTTCTGTCCTTGATTTTCTTTAGTTTTTGGTTTTGGTGCAGAGGCTCTGGACCACAACAATTAGAATCTGCAGATCTGTTCTTTCCTGTTCTGTATAACTCTGTGCTGGGCAGTGCTGAGGAAGGTCCTGCTCCCAAATTTTCCCAAAAGAGAGGGTCTAGGAGGAAACAGGGACACAGGAGGTTAATGAACCTTCCTAAAACTAGCAGCACAAATGACTGTCTTGAAAACAAAGGACAGGCATGGTGACATGCTGCCTGTTGTGGGTTGCATTGCATTTGCTCATATTTTACTCCACGTACCACTGGTTGAATTATGAATAAACCATGAAACCTGGATTTTTCTATGAAGCACTAAGAGACCTCCAGTCAAACTCTCCACTTCTTGTATTAATTATGAACATGATAGGTGCAAGAGCACCTACAAATTACCCTGCTTGGAAGAATTTTGCTTGTCTTCCTCGCCAGACCCCGTTGTGCTCTGCTGCATCTGAGACCCAAACTCAGCCATCCCATCTGCTTCCTGCATGTGCACTGATCTCCAGCCCAGCCCTCACACTGCAGCACTGTGTTTGATAAAGTTCAGGTTTGAATCTGAGTGAACAAAGCAGCTCTTCACAGTTGGATCTTTAATCTGCTGCATGCACAGCAGTGGAGGGCCGTGCATCTGGTGCTGCACAGGGAGCAGATCTGATCCTGGAGCTCAGTTCACGGTGTGCAGAATGCAGCCCAGCCTGGCTGTGGGATGGGAGGGATCCAAAATCCACTGAAACCACTGGGAGTCTTTCCATTGGCTTTGGCTGCTTTTGAGATCAGTTCCACAATGTACAGGACTACCTCTGATCTCAAGGCAGAATACAGAAGGTCAAGAGCATCACTCACGAACTGACAATGGAAATAACTCCAAATAATAAACAGAAAATTATGTAAGTGATGCCTGAGTGAGAACTGTTTAGGAGCAGTTTTACCCCCATTACATTTAGATTTAGGAAATGGCAAGAGATTACTGCATCCTAAACATTTGTCATAGCAAGTGATAGCTAGAATTGGCATTCAAGAACTTGGACTGACAATTGGATAGCTATTATAGTTATTTAACAGATTTTTTAAATTTCGTGTTTAAACGTGATTTCATTTCTTTTTCCATCCAGCATAATTTCAGGCAAAAATCTTTTAATTCCAATTTAATACATGCAAATATAATAATTCTTTTCAGTGGCCATTTGGATTGTTTTAATGTACACAATTCTCCAGCTAGCATAGTGGTCCTGTATTTTGTAGGTGTCCAGGGTTTAGTTTTTTGCAGCATCTCCTAGCAAATTATGGTATGGTGCTTGGTCTGAAAAATTATGTGATTGGAATTATGAGTTTACAGTTCCCCAAAATATGCACTGTGGACTTCACAAAAAAAAAGAAAAAAAAGAATCCAAAAATAAGCACTGCTTTGATAAATTAACTTAGCCACTCCTCCACCAAAGATAGGACATATACTTACAAGGTACCTTCAAAAATACAATTTGCATGTGTGAAATACAACTCAGTGTGTTTGTGAGGTGGATCAGATGCAAAACCCACTGAAGTCAACGAGAGAATACACTACACTGCATTTTATGCACAGAGCTATGTCAATAAGGGCTGTGTAGGTGTGCAGGTGTGGAGTGTTTGTGGGAGCATCAATCCTGCCTGTGCCCACATACACAGCTACTATATTTTATATTTTTGTATGCACAGATTCTGTACACAGGGCAGGCATGCTGTCATGGGAGGATGTCTGAGCTTTGTTTGAATTTAACCTGCTGCCTGATGCATTTGGGTCCTGTTTTCTACAATGCCTGGTGCAGAGAAGGAAACGTGGAAGTTATGGGTTTGGTGTTAGGTGCTTTGTGCTCTGGTGGAGAGAGGGGAGAGGTGATTCCAAGTGGGACTACTTAAAGTCCCCCAGGGAAGGGGACAGGGCAGGATGTCAATGCCTTGTTTGTTTTCTCCTTTTGGAAGTCAACAGCTCTGAAGGAATCACATCACTTTGAAGCCACTGCCCGGTCATGAAAAGGTGCTGAAAAAACCCAGGTTCTTCAGAGAGCACCTGGCTGTGGAATACACTGCAGCCTTTCCATCACCCTGAGGAGACTACAAAAAGCCCAGTAAGTGACCCCTTCAGAAAAGATTTGCATTGGCTTCTCCTTTACCCCGTATCACTTACACTCCACATTCTGCTGCTCCCTCACCTGTGTTATCGTACCCCCCTTCCAACCTCCTGTTTTAGCACTGCCAAGGCTTTCCTGGGGAAGGCAGCACACAGGGATGGTGGGAGCTTGCAGCAGCTTGGCTGCTTTGTGATAATTCCCCACGTGGACACTTTCTGTGTGTGTTAAAGGACCTCCTGCAGGCAGCAGTTATGAAGCTGAATGCGATGCCTTGCCTGTCATGGAGCACTCCTTCAAGACAAGCCCTCAGTAACATCACCTCTGTTAGTTATACAGAAGTTTTGACCCTGTCTTTCTTAAGTTTTGGGGTTTTTTTAAGCAGAAAGTCCAGGAAGAGGGATACAGATCAGTGGAGTTTCTTTATCATCAGCACATCATTGTTTGAAGTGAATTTTGCCTACCTGGTTCCATGGCACACCTGGGAATTACCTGTGAGCTGGAAGCACATAACTCATCAGTTAGTTTCTGCTTCAATAAATATATAAAATGCAACTGAGTAAATGGGTCAGAAGGATTCCTTAAATCACATGAGTCTGGAAACTTCTGTTGCTTTCAGTTATTTACTTTTTAGGTAGCGATCGTTAATTTGAGAGCTAAATTAATATCAGACACAATAGCTTATGGTGCAAAGAGACAGTTCCTCAAAATTAATTTTCTGGGACAGCAAAAAGTCAGTGTTATATTTAGGTTTTTCTAAGTGGGATGATGCAATATCCAGTATGAGATCCTAAAATACCATTGATTGCACTTCGTCGTGTTGTCCTGCATGTAAATCACCAATGCTCCAAACAAAACACATTAGAAGTTAAGAATAGTTCTAATCAATAATTTACCATGTTATTGATAGTTTTTGTAATGCAGACTTAATCCTCTGAAGTAATGTATTTAAGCCATTTGAACAGCACATATAAAACCCTGTCTAATAATCAGTCTGCACAGGGGATAAAAACCCACTGCTGTAACCTTCAGGTCCTTTGCTCAGGCACCAGATGTCTCTGCTTAGAGAGCACTGGAATTTCTGGAGATGATGAATGTGAGCAAAAACCCCCCCAGAACCTCTGCTGAGCACCTTGAGCCCCACTGAATACCATTTTCGGTGGCATTTTACCTCTTGCCACAGAGAAGGATGAACATCCAGGCTGCCCCTCAGGGATGGCAAAGGTTTGTGTTTGTTGCAAGGTGAAGGAGATCTCAGTGAGGCTTTTGGGGTTCTCTCTGTGCAGGGGTCTGGAGGAGGGAGAATGCTTGGCACTTGTAACAAGGGAGCTGCAGTTTATTTGACTGAGCTCCCCTTGCAGCAGGGGCAGGAGATGGAGGCACCAGACATTGCTGCCTCAGAGCTGCACTCTCTTCAATATGCAATTATACCACCCCTAAAGGTAAATAGAAGGTTTGTCTGTGAGAAATATTTCTGTAAAATATTTTGCAGCTGAAAAGATAACACTATTCCCTGCCTCTTACTTGGCTGTATAATTTTAATTATGTCAGGGAATCTCTCCTATTTTATATTCCATATATATTTATGGAATAAGCTGTTGGCAAATAGAACATTATTTCAAATAATTTAATGTATTTATTAAAAGAGATTACAAATCTATCCAGGCTATAGTCATTGCACTTAGGGCAACCATTATGGCTATATTATTGTTCCATTTATTTCAAAATATCTTTGGCAAGGACTGCTCCTTCATGAGCAGTGTAAGAAAGAGACTTTCTGCCTGATGATCTGCTCTCCTATGTGGCAGAGGACCTTGCTGTCCCCTTTTCCTCCCTCAATTCAGAGTAGGGTCACAGCAGAAGAGGAAGAGCCTGGTACACCCTGGCTTGGTGATTTTATTTATGGAACTCTGTGTTAGCCCACAGCAGAGCAGAGATAGAGGAAGAGCCCCAGAGATGAGGTCACTGAGAAGCTGCTGAGGGACACAAGGGTCCCTGTGCATCCCTCGAGGTCTGATGGAGGAAACCAAGAATGCCAAAAAGGCAGAACAGTTCAGTGAACTGTAAGGGAACCCTGCATCTTCAAAGTCCAAAAGACAAACGTGAGCAGTGCCTGGCATGTCTCTAGAGCATCTCCTAAAGCATCCCACACAAGTGCTGTCAATGACTGAGGTATCTTTTGCTGTTTAATCAGTATCTAGATCTTTCTAGTGGGTTTTTTTCAGATTTCACATGGAATGATCAAATAAATAACCGTATTTATTTATAAAATAAATAACTGTATTTATTTACATGCAGTAGATTCTGGGTAATGATCTCCTTGGTGGATACATGTCTGAAGAAGGATATGGGTTAAGGAAGCTCCAGTGTGTGAGATAACCAACACATCCCCCTGTTGTACACAGCTGTGTGCCACACTCCAGAGTCACTCCAGAGTCACTCCAGAGCCACCAGCTCTTGTTCTCTCACAGGAAACAGCCCCAGCCCTGTGAGCCCTTGTAGTCCCACTCACCTGCACCACCTCTGCACCTCCTGTGCTTTCAATGAACTCATCAAGGTCATAAAAACAATCTTCTTTATAACTCTTTGCAGCATTATAGCTGCAATAATATTTTGGGAGCTTCCTGCCTTCCAGAATTGCTGCCACTGCTGCTTGTTTGACATCACGTAACCCATAGCACATTTTATAGGTTTCCAACCTTTGAGCACGATGGATTAGAAAGGAGGTTAATTATGCATAAGATAGAAAGATTTATGTAAATATAAAACCAATATAATGTATTATTTACATACAGCCTGTACTTATCCTAAGTAACTTCTAGAGAAATCTTGGCTATCATGAATAGCTTTTCTGAATCTTAGTCCAGAAAAGGTTGGAGGGTTCTGGCTTCCTTAAATTGCTCCTAATAATTTCTGGACCAGAGTGTGGGTGTATGAGAACATAACACAGATGGACAATAAACAGGATGAATCTCTATCATTTATTACATTTGCCAGGCTATCAAAGGTGGCTAACTAGCCATTTTCCTTATTGGTTGTTTGCATTAGATATGCACATCTTCTTTCTTGCAGAGCCATTCCCGAATATATTTGCAAGGCTATTGATGTCCATTACTTCACTTAAATATAGATCAGAAATACTGACAAATATTTTCATTCAAAGAGTTTGATCATTTTCAGATTACTCTCCATGCTAGTAATTAACCTCAGTCAACACCCTTCCATAGCACTTTCAAACACAGTTCCTAGCAAACATAAAGTTTCATAAATATGTACTAAATAACCTTAAAGCCCTTTATGAATAATTATGAGTTTTTAAGTTTTTGTGAATCTGCATATTAATTCCTTTCCATAAATAATACATGAAGCAAAAATCCAGCTTGTTTGGTGTCTGGGGACAGAGGAAGAAAAGGAAGGGATAATTATCAGTTTAATGTGGGAAAATACTTAACCTGAAAGATTATCTTCAAAAACTGATGACTCCATAGGTTTGTATGTATGTATGTATAAACACGCATGTTTAAAAAAATATATATATAGATGTGTAGGGCTGCAGAGACAGCTGAGATGTGCCTCCTCTCTGAAAAATTCTCTCGTTTGAAGCATGTTACGCCTCTGTCTCTGCTGTGCCATGCTGAGCTCTTTAAGTGAGAAGCAATGTGCTGAGCACAGCCCCTCTTTTTACAAATGTGCCTTCCCCCAAAGGTAGAAAATTAATGAGAGGCTGCTGACTAAAATTACTACATTTTGCCTTCTGTGGGACATTATGGATTTAAAAGATAAGAGAGAGAGTGCAGCAAGTCCAAAAAACAATTTCATTCCATTAATCCCTTAAGTGCCTCGGGATGAGCAGCCCATGTCCAGCAAAGGTGGTGTTACAGCAGCTTTTGCTGTGCCTCCTGCACGTCACCCCAGCACGCCTTGTGTGCTCTGCTTCTTGTCTCAGCATGGAAGGCATCCAATAAAAAGATGGAGTGGGAATGATATATGGCTGAGTGCTCTCAGACTGATGCTTCCTGGATGCACACTGGCAATAATGGGAAACGTAAGGGGTTTGCAGAGCCAGCCTGCTGATCAGGCAGGGCTTGGAGCTTTTGGATATTTTTTTTTTTCAACTTGTGTTTATGGTAAAAAAAATGTATTTTCTGGTCCAATTTTTTTTTTCTACATTAAAAAAAAATTAAGGGAGTTCTTATTTTAAAGAACAGAACTCAAGAAGATATTAAATATTTGCCTTTCTCACAGCAATGTAATTGTACATTTGGTAGAAGTGGTTATGTAAGAATGTAAACACAGTAAGATTTTTCAGATAAAGCACAGTAGATGTGGCTGGAAAATCAATACTGAATTTGGGCACTGAAAACAGAATCTGTGTGTGTGAAACACTGTCTGTACCCCGCTGCCCTTCAGAGTTTGTAGAATCTTTTGAGAGAAAAGGATCACATTCAAATTTTACATGTTTAAATAAAGAACCCCATTTGGTTTTTTCCATATTAATCCACCTACAAAATGAAAGTAGGTTTCACTTCTCATTTCAAGTCCTTCAGATCTATTTCATTTCATGGTCCTGTTCAGTGGCTGGTTTGAAGCATGAAAGGCAGTATTTAAACATATTAATTAAAAATGAGCCACTAAATAGCAGACCTGTTCTCTTGGGTTTAACACAAACAAAAAGGAAAAGTGAAGAGAAACTGAAGTGATGCAAAAATTTTGAGAGCTGTAGGTGCTTTGTTGTGGCTGTTTCCTTGTGCTGCATCAACACCTCATTCTGCAGAGTGGAAGCTGCCTGGGAAGTGTGTTGGACACTGAGTGATGGGTGCTGGTAGCACAGGAGGTTGGCCTGGAGCCTCCAGAGACTGGTGCAAGCCCATCCCAGCCCTGCTGTAAATCTCTGCACCTCTTTCCCCAAGCAGGAGCATCCCCCAGGCAGCAGCAGAAGTGCCCTTGGCAGCTGGGTCACCCTGCTCACTGCAAAAAGAGCAGTGCCAGTGCTCTCTGCTCTCTGCCCCTCGCTCAAAGTGACCTGAGGCAGCAAAACTCTGCTGTGTCTCCTGTTTAAAACCATTCCATCAGCTTGGCTCACGTAGGCAGAAAGAAAAGCAATTATATGAGTGGCTGTACCACAATATCAGGAAGGTTGATAACCTGTGGCTGGAGAATGCTGAAAAATAGGGGGGTTTAGGCCACCCTGAACATGTACCCACAGAGGAAATCACCATATTTCACTCTTAAACCAGCCCTTGCTTTTGTGTGCACACAGAAGAAGCAGAGGAAAAAGGACCCTGTCGAAGTGGTTGAATCAAAAGCTCAACCTGAATCTGCTTCAAAACTTTCTGTGAGTGAGGGAGGGACTTGCAGAATTTTTAATAGTGCTGTATCTCTTCACTGAAAGCCTGTTAATTAATCATAAAGACTCAGCTGGAAAAAGTTTCTGTAAAGAAAAAAAATACAGAGCAACCAAAATTTGTTTTCAATTAGCCATGGGACACAGATTTGAGTGAAGTCTTTTAGAAGCCACTATTACAGTTGTTTGGAAATCTCTCTCCCTTGTAAACTGAAAGGTCATTAGGAATTTATAAATTAATGATTTTTATTGCCCAGGAAAAAAAAACAAAACCAATACCAGCCCATGAAATATTTAATTGTTGTTGCTATGTCTCATGGAATACAAGACTTCTTGACTGTGAAGTGCTTTGTGAGGATCCAAACCTGTTGATGAGTGGTTTAAGCTAATTCTTCTGAGTGCTGGACCCATAAATTCATAGACTTCAGTATGAACTCAGCAGCAGCCTATGTTATTGGTTCAACTATTTCCATCTCAAACCCACCCTAAATCCCCAACAAAAATAGCAGGCCAGATGCCCAGACTGCAGCTAGAGACCCTCATTAGGCATCATTTGCATCCTATTAACCACTGAGCTGTGGGTCATTCGCTGCCTGTCAACCATTCAAGTCATTGCTTTTGTGTTAATTAGTAGAGAAATAAGGAGTTAATGAAGATCTTATGATCTGTGATGATTCATCTTTGTTGTTTCAAATGAATCCCTGCTCTCTGAGCACTCCAATGAGCTCCTACACACCAAATAATACACAACTAGTCAGAGGGAGCTTACGGCTGCCTTTGGAGTGTTGTTCTCCAGGGACCTTTTGCATGGTGGGCTTTGTTAGCTAAAGATTAGAAGGAGTTAATTGCTTCAAGATTGCTGGCAGATTAGGTTACAGGGTGTGTTGTATCTGTGTAAGCATATGTCAGGTCTAGTTAAAAGATAGAAGATGCTTATTTTAATAAAAGTATGAAAGCAAGAATTAATTTGTCATTATGGCGAAAGTCTTAACTTCTACTCTTAGCTTGAGCACTTGGAGATAAATGCAGTACTGGTTGTGCTCTTGCTTGCCTTCTCAGAAGTGGAGAGCACAGTTCTCTGCTGCACTGCATGGCTTTCCAGGCTTTCTGCAAGCTTTTCCCATCCCTGTTTGAGGAGGGCAGAGCAAGGCTGCACTGCACAGCCCACATCTCCCATGGCTCCTCTTCCTCCCCCTCTGAGGGGCTGAGGGCTCATGAGCCAACTGAGTGGTTTGTACACCCTCCCCCCTGGAAAACTTTTTCTTGGAATGTAGGAAAATCCCACTGCCCACACTCCAAACACCTGGGACCTGAAGCCTCTGGGATGGTGATACCATTTCCCCAGGGTCTGATTTGCTCCTGCTCCAACAAAGAGAAGGAGCTCCAATAACCTGAGGTGAGCGTGTTCAGGTTTGCTCTTTCTTTGGTGGCCACTGCTCCCTGTCACTCCAGGGAGATGCTGCTGCAAGACCTTTCCCAGGCAGATTCTGTTGGTCCTAGAGATGGCTGGAAATTCCTTTTTATCCAGACTCTTAATTTCTAAAATAACAAACAATTACCTTCCTCACAGCGATTTCCTCAAGGCTTAAAGAAGAAAATGTTCCACAAGCACACCAGCTCTGATACTCAGGAGTGTTTATTTTTCCAGTGGGAAAATAAACTTGAAAGTTTTGTTTCTTTGCCTCCTGTTGGCTTCCTGTGGAGCAGAGACAATGGATCAAGAACCAGGTTGGAATGGCTGGAAATGTTAATGCACCTTCTCTCTCCAGTGCTCTGCTGTAAGCTGCTACTTCCAACAACAGGAGCGTTGGACCTTGCATGGACCTTCATCATTTCTGTCCTGGATGTACACTAAGGTAACCCCTAAATATAATATTTTGGGCTGTAAACCAAAGTAGATCAATAAAGATCAGCATCTTGATGTGCAGGACAGCTGCTGCTTGTCTTGCCCTGCTGGCAATGACTTCTGGAGAGAGGCTGAGGTGTTCCATATATTAATCCTGTGCAGAGCCTCTGCTGAAGTTCTCAGCAACACTCTGAGGGCATCAGGAGCTGCTTCAGGACAAGAGATAACTTCTCCTCATCTTCCTACTTGCTCAATCTGTGATTGGTACTTCAGCTCTTTTAGGAAACTTCATTCTATTTAAATTAAAAGAATAAAAAACCCACCTGAAATTAATTATTTAGGTTTGACAAATATTTTGAAAGTTTTTATTTAGACCTTTATCTCCCCCCTGTACATCTATTCGGTGGAAAATAAAATTATTTATTTGTTCAGCACTATATTAAGGTGCCTGTGAATGATGAGGTGTGTTTTAGCAATGAAGAATATCCTAAGAGAGCTCAGGTTATGACTGAGAAAAACACCACTCACTCTTCTGTGGTTTAGCTCTCACAGTGCATCAGTTAGAAATGACCATTTTCTTGCCTGTGAAGAAATACTGTGCAAATTGCAAAGATAATATCTGGCAAGCACTTTTTTACAAACTATTCAGAAAATTGTATGTAATTCATGTCTTCCTGGCTGAAAGAAAAAAAAAAAGAGTCAGATATTTGGCTTCTCTAAGTCTTTTCCTCATTTCATGGGTAAAGGCCTGGGGAGGGGAGGCAGGAGAGCAGCAGAGCTCTGTCCCATCCCCCAGCAGCTGGAGGTGGACACAGGACCAGGCATCCCTGTGCCCTGCAACTTTCAGTGCTCTGAATTAACCTCTGAAGAGGTTTTTCACCCTTTAGTTGTTAAAGGGATAAAATCCTACCTTGCCCCCACACACAAGAGTTAAAAAGGACAGCCAGGGTGATAAGGGAAAGGTGTCTGTGCCTCTTGTGCAGCTTCAGAGAGCTGGAGAAGATGGGGATGTAATTGCAGGTGGATTGATGGGAGGAATCAGGGAGAGAGAGCAGGGGATGGGGTGGGAATGGGGATGCAGCTCTGACAACAGTCCAGTTCCTCTTCAAATAACTCAGCTAAAGCCAAGCAAGTGCAGGGCCACTCTGAGAGCATCCCTTGAGTCTAGCCCAGGTTTCACTGCCTGCAGCAGCAGAGTGACAGCTACAGAGATATTTTTTTCCTCTCCTGCAACATCAGTCAGAAAGAGCCAGCTTTTGTGTGGGGGCAGGAGTGGGGGAAGAGGCACAGAGAGAGAAGAGGGAAAAAAAAATAAGCAGAAGTAATTTATTCGGGATCTTTGAGAGGATAATAGCCAATTATTTGTTTATAACACTGGTTAAATTTTCATTAGGCAGATTAATGGAATATCATGTACTGTCAACATTGGACTGAGGGGTGGTCTGTAAGAGATAAACGGGCAAACAGTCGATGTGTCTCCCTGAGTAAATTAGTTTTTGCTTTCCTGTTTTTCATATGAAAATGGAAAGGTGGACAAGGTGGTGCATTTTAAAACAGGTCTCAAGATGGGCCAAATCAGTTAAATATGAAAGCAATTCTGGTAATAAATACATTATAATAACTTAGCATCGTGCCTATCATTTTGATTTCATGAAAGTCTGGGATAATGTAGATTTTTAACCTGCTCTCTTAATACACATTTCCTCTTCCTGAACTTCAACGTTTCTTGCTGTGAGGTGAAAGCATATTACTTTTTTTTGCCTGATTTTTCTGTGTAATCTGTTCAGTATTACAGCTGGTAAGTGCTAGAGGCTCACAGCTCTTTCTTGTGAATTCTGGTATTATCATACTGGATAGCATGAGCAGCCCCCTCTAAGTACTGCATTATCAGCATCAGAACCCCTGAGTGGTTATGGTTGCATATCCTCCTCTTTTGAAGTCAGAATATTTCTTAACATATTAGCCTGGGATTTTTAGACAAGCCATGGAGAGGCAGACACCCAAATTTCAGTGGGAGTTCACTCAGCCTCTTGGAAAATCCCAAGACATTTCCTAGAAAAGCATCATCACCTTAATTTGACTTCAGAGCTCTGCTCTGCTTCTCTCTGTGCTGCACGGGCAGGTGGAGAGGAGAGGTCCTCTGGAATGCACAGCAGCTTTAAAAGACTCTGAAAACATTTCATTCAGACTTGACCACTAATAATTATAGAGCACAAAACCAGCCTCTTGCTATTAGGAATGGCAAAATATTTATTTCTGACAATGTATTATAATGGCACTGCCACATAGGTTCCCGTTCACAGACAGCATTTGGTGGCATGTGCTCTTTTAGGTCACAGGTCTGCACCATTCTGAGGCTGTGTTGTGCTTCCAACAATAATATTCATTCTTATGCTTCTTAAAATTGCAGTTTAATATCCATCTCTAGAAAAAAATTATCTGATACTTTGCTTACAAAATCCTCAACTACTTACATAACACATTAATAAAAATTCTTACATGTAGTGAGGTGACAACTCATATATCTCACTGCTACCCTGACCTAATCAAAGCATCTGTAAAGAAGCAGAGATGAGAATTAAATAACAATGTGTGGCACTGGTTTGAAACCATGTTCCTCAGGTTTGCTGTTGCAGCCTTTGGAAGTCAATTTGCTTTATTTTCATTGACAGGAGGTTCATTACCTTTTTCTTCTGCCCCACAAGCTGGGACCTTGCCATGTGTCAACAGAAGGAGCAGCAGCAGCCTGGCCCAGGCCATGGCAGTGTCTTCATACCAACCTTGAGGGATAAGAAAGTTCACTCCAGATTCTTAAATTCATTGTATTGTATTGTGGACTATTTTTGCCCCCCAATAAGAATGTGTTCATTGATAGGTATAAGGTGTTCCTTCACATGTATAATGTGTTTCTGATCTGTACATAGTTTCTACATGTTCAACAGCTTTAACTGTGGTTTATTTCCTTCCTTTCTAAAACTGAAAGGAAATTGTGGTTTCAAACCAAGGTTCTGGCTGAGATCCTTATGTTGGATTTTCTTGGATGTACCCAGATTCCCTGGTCCTTCAGGGTTTTCACCTGGGACAAAGGTAATTGAGACATACTTGCGAATTTAACTTTTTTTTTAACACAATGAAATGACAATTTTTAAGCATTCTATTTCTATTGTGTCAGAAAGTTACAATAAAAGCAGATATATTCTAAAATGTACATTTAAGTTTAGGATGAAATGCTCTGAAGACATTGAATTGAATCAGAACAAAACCAGAGTGGCTGGTGAAATATTCCTCTTGAACACAAACCTGTTTTTTATTAATATCAAGACACCCCTGAAAAAAAAAAACCTAACAGCATCTTAAAAGAAAAACCAGTTGAAGAATAAAATCAGCAAATGTGACAGTGTTGAAAAACACACTCTGCTAAGAAGATGGCTTATTTCTGATATGACCAGTGTGATAACCTACTCATTTCAAGTGACTCTCTTTCCCTTTGACCAGTTTAAATCTTGCCTATTTCCAGGAGGAAGCCTTTAATTACACCCCTAAATAGTGTAAGAGAGATCAGAAGAGATCCCTGACACCAGTGCCCTAAGAACAGTGCCAAGTGCTCTCAGGAAGTATATCTTCTAGTTTCTGTTTTCATTTTGACTGAAGTTGTGGCTGTGATCTGTGCTGGAATCTTTAAGGAGTTAAAATGTTTGCAAGGAAAGTTATGGATGTCTATAATGAATGGGATTATCTGTACTACTCATCAGTGCAGAAAGAATAGCACTAATAATGCAACTAAATTCTCATCTTGCAGATGTTTCTCTGTTTCATCTTGGAAGTGAATCTGTGCACTCATAAATCTTGCTTTGGTTTAAAACCAAAGAAAGAATTAGCATTCTAGCAAGTCCTCTCCACAGAGTGACATTCATCATTTTCAGTGTAATCGAAATGTTGCAAGAACTGAGAGGCTTAATTTGTCTTGTATGAATTTAAAAGATGTGTGAGTTTTGGAGGGGAAAAAAAATTAAAAATACTTTACTTCATGTAAAGTATGAAGTCCATCCTACAAAGAATTCCTCAGGGGCATGGTAGCAACAAGCAAAGGTGTCACTCCAAAACTGCCAGCAGCAGTTTTATTATAGTTCCATTGAAAGAAAATATTTGCTAAGAAAGGAATTAATTCTCTCCCTGTTTCCAAAGATTCTCCATTTATGTGAATGGAAGGTATGCACGTGTGTATATGGAGGTATCTCTTCTCCTAACAAATAGTCCAGATGATAGACTCATAAGGGTTTTGTGGAATATTTATCTTTCCTTGCTTGCTATGAGTCAGACCTCTCTCTGAAGGGATATAATTAGCAAAAGCATCAAAGCAGACATATTTTCAGCAAGAGTTCTTCATTTCCACAGCATTCTTCCCAAACCTTCCATTCTGGGGAAAAAAAAATTTAAATCCCACCCATAAAGGTGAGACTGAGAGATTCAATTTGTTCACACAGATATCTGCCATTTCAGAGGATGGCAAATTTCCACCTCCTCGAATGAACAGGTCTGCTTTCACTGAAGGACTAATGAAGTCTGACCCCCTATTAACTATAAAAGGAGCCTCAGTTTAGTTGGGGTTTTTAATCATGTTAATGCAATTTATCCACCGCATAGGGAGCCTAATCTCCACATTTCAATACATTAGTTAAAATGAGGTGGTCTCTACACCATTCTGGGATTAGCAAATGTATCAGGACAGGCCTTTTTCCTCAGATGCAATTTTCTCCTTTCAGGCCAGCATCATTAGTGCCCCTTACCTGCAGCACTCAAAATAACCAGCAACAAACTCTATGGTAGCTGAGTCTTTTAAAGGAGACTAAATCAGTTAGGTTCCCAAATCCCATCAAAAGACAGCTGTGCTTGGTCCCTCGTCAATCCTAAATCCCTTTGGAAATCCCAACATTAATTCATTCTAAAGGATCAAATATGTCCTGTAAAACAAGAGCCTCAGTGGCTGTTCTGGTAGCAGAACAGAGAGAATAAAGTTATTTTCCAGTGTGTCCCAGGATACTTTCCTTTGGAATTGGCCTCATGAGATCTCCTGGTGTGCTATCATACATTAGTTCAATTTAAAACAACTGACAATATCCTGAGACTCACAGATAAGGTCTCTCCTTCCAGTCATATTCGAGCCTCTGATGGCCAAATTTGGCCACCTCAGTTTTCATACAACACCTAGAATGTTAACAAAATATGTTCCACAAGGCTGGCAAAGTGGCTGCTTTTTATTTCAAAGCCGTTGACTTCAAAGGCTGCTTGGATTGTGTGTGTGTGTTTTCTTTTAAAAATCTTCATACTGTTTCTGTCTTTTTTTTTCCTCACTATCAAATAGATCATTACATTTTCAACACTTAAGGACAAAAATTCTTCCCTCAGATCTGCGTGGCAGATCTTGACAGTAATATTCAGCTCTTCCCCACATGCAGTGAACTCCTGTTGACATCAAGGGGAGAAACGGAGACATGTGCAGGTAGGTCTGAGGAGAATGCACTGAGATCCTCTGGCCAAGGGCAAAGCAGACCCTCATTTTCCAAAATATCCTCGGGCCTTGGGATTTTGGTGGCCAGTTTCAGCAGCTGTTCTTGAGGACACCCCTTTGTTGATGCCACCTGCACCCAGAATTTCAGCATTCAGGGCTGCACTGACACTCCCTGACACCCACCTGCACATTATCCCCGTGTCTCCAGGGTTATTTCTGATGCTTTGATTATTCACATCACCCCATTAGTTGGCCATGCATTAAGGAACAACTTCCTGTTTTTTTTCCCTTGTTTTTGTTAGCAATGAATCCTGCACTGCATGTTTGCCATGAACTTTGGCATTGGGAAGCTCCTGTGCAGGGTTGTGTTTCTTTCTATCCCACAAATTCATTAATAACATGAACTCCATATAGAGTGTCAATTGATGGCTGGGGGAGGGGAGAGTTACTTCTTGATTGGTTGTGTTTGGATTTTTGGGGAGGGCTTCACTTCATCTTTATTAATAAATTTATAACAAATTATTTATAAAACAGAATAAACTTGGGCAGAGAGATACTTGCTATAGCTCAAAATGCCAGGATGTTGATGCTGCTCTCCACTAACATGTAAGGCTTTGTTTCATTTCTCTTTTGAATTTTACCAAGAATGTATTTCCAGAACTTTTCTAAGCATCTTTTTTTTCCCTATCTCTTCAAACAAATCCATTGCCAAAAAAGGTCAAGTATGAAAAGAAATAGCTCAGCCATATTAAAATGTCTTCCCCCCCAAGCCCCAGATACCATGGAGAAGGAATAACCATTTAAATGGGCAGATTTTTTTATTAAAAATTTTTTTCAAAAAGCTGCTAGGATAGATTTTTTTCTTTCACTTCTCATTTCAATCTTCCATTGTGTATGTTTAATGAATAGCACAATTAAGGTGAATAAGTTAAATAAGGCAAACAGGACCATGGTTAACTTAACCAGTTATATGATTAATTCTTTGCTCTAGCTGTTCTACTCACATAGGAGTGTTTGTGTGCATGTTATGAAACACATATTCAAAATCAGTGGTTCAGCTATTTAAAGTTGTAAGGTTTTTATTTATATAAATGTGCATCTGTTGTCAAAGAGAGCAGCTTAAAGGGAATCTTGTTGAGAGCAAAATTCATACCAAGATCCAAGATGATGGAGCATCAGTCCTTAAATAACCAGAGGTTTTTAAGTGCTGGTGCAAACATTTCTCAGGCATACTCTAATGACTTCTGTATAGAAGAACAGACTAGACAGAACAGAATAGACTTCTTTTGTGAAGAACAACTGTACAGAACTTTGGTATCATCATCACTGTGTTGCAGCCATTCCCTCATGATGGATTTCTCTGTGGTCTCCTCTGAGCATTAAAAGGGGAACAGAAGAGAACCTTGGGGAATTTCATCCTTGGGAATTTCACCCAAATCTGCCCTCCAGTGAACACAAACCCTCTGAAGCTTTGCAGGAACCACACCTGAGCAACAGCCCTGCTCTGGAGCTGGTGTCCCCTCAGCAGCAGTGTAACTCAGAGTATGGGCTGCCATGTCCCAGAGGATGTGTAAAAGCAAACACATCCCTGTATTTCCTGTGCACGTGTGTGCAGGCCCCCAGGCCCAGAGCCAGAGCAGAGAGCAGGGAGGGGGCCTGGAGACACAGCCAGAGCTGATCACCCTCCCTGTGTTCAGGCTCAGAGTTTGAGTTCCTGTCTGAGATATTTGCTCTGATTTCTCCCCACAGGCACAGATGGAAGGTGACAGTGACCTTCATCCCACCAGAGAGTGATTCAGCTGTCTGTGCCTCCACTGACTGTGAAAGATCCTGGGATGATTTTACTGCTCAGTTAGGGGTACCACTTTCTAAAGGGAGAGGAATCCAAGCAATGCTGAAGAGGTGCAGCAGTTAATCAAGAGGAAATATAGGTGGGAGTGAAGGTGTGAAAGTGTGGGGTAAACAGCAATCCTTCAGGAGTTTCCTCATCCCTGCTGCTGCTCAATGGGATTCATGCACAGGAGTTTGTTTCAAAAATTCAATAGCTGAAGAACACTTTTGGGGTGGGGCAAAAGGTCTTGTGCTGCTCCCTCCTGGCATGAGCAATGCTTTTACCAACAAATCAGGTTTCAGTACCTGCATCAGGGGTTCCAGTGCACAAAACTCACAGGTCTACCACAAAAAGAAAATAACAGAGAGTGAGTACAGATGCTGTGTGAGTAAACGTGCCTGGAGTTTCAAATTATGATTCTGCTGGCTGTTTATTTCACTTGCTCTGATGTAGCAGAACCAGTTCTTGGACTGTCCTCTGACTCTGCCCTGCAGTCACTGCTGTTCCAAACCCCTGCTTAGGTACCTTCACACAGGTTTAAATACAGAAGCTGAATGGACACTGGCTATAATGATTGCACATGGGGCTTTTCAATCTTTGCCACAGCAGACAGCAAAATGATAGGAACATCAAGATATTCAGTCTGTTAAACCACTTCTGGACCTGCTCAGGAACAGAAAATTTACCACATTCTGTCAAATCCTTTTACTAATATTTGTGTAAACAGAGGAGGACACTCAGGATGTATAATTCAACCATGTAAGAAGATTTTTTTTCTGTCTTTTTTGCTGGATAATGGGAAGATTCACAATAATCTGTGACTATCCAAAAGTGTCTGTAGAGCATATCTGGCCCATTTTCACAGACTTGCCAAATTATGCATGTAAAAGAAATATATTCCTGTACTGCAAATCAATGCATGCCTTTCAAAAGAGGCTAATTTAAATTCTGAGTTTTTAATGATGCCTGATTATCTATTTATACACAAACTTTCAAAACTTTAGAACCAAAACCCCTGACCTGATGTGTTTTTCTTCCAAATTAATTATTGGAAAGATATCTTTGTTTTCACCCATATCCTCTCTTTTCTCTGCATGCTCATGACGAGTTAAAAAGGAAGATTGACATTTCCTTATATTTTAGAGCTGACATGAAAACTTCTCCAAACTTTGCATCCAAGGTGTCCTTTCCCAAGGTAGGCTCTGCATGGAAGAAGAACCTACACCTCCAAAAGGCTGTGGATGTCCCTTCCCAGGGCGAGCAGACAGGACTCTCAGTCTCTGAGGTTCCTGTTTTCATTTTAATTTTGGAACCTGGGTGTGCTTTTTATTGTTACCGTTGCCTGTCAGAACTTTTGAGAAATGCACACACCCCCCAGAGCTTTAGGATCAAATGGAAGACTGAATAAATCACAGTATTATTGATGATGGATTAAGACCATTTCCGGCACAGTAATCTTCTCTCACAGTGCATCTGTTGAGGAGGATTCTGTTATCCTTTTGGGCATCTTTTAGGTGTATTAATTGGTACCAGCTGGAACTGGTACCAGCAGTTACTGCTTCCCCTCTCTGCTGAGGGGAGCCCCCCTGGCATTTGCCCAGCCCTTGGGGTGACCTGCTCTCCCTGATGCTTGTTAGGGATGCAGGAGGAGGACACGTGCTGGAGTGATCCCTGTGTTCCTGCAGAATGGGTGTGTGAGGTGGGATGTGGCCATAACCCTTCTCCTGACACACGTGCTATCAAACCATATTAAAGCACACATTACCTCTAAACATGAGTAATAGCATTTTTCATGCTAGTGCTCCATGCATTTCACTCATAATTTAAGACCATTATGAGCTAGGCTGGTAATCAGTCAGAGTTCTGGAATTGTTCCTGAGCTATTGCAGAAGTAAAATATGACAGGGCTATTTCAGCCTGGTCAGATACTATCTTCCTTCATACAGCTGGTGCTGCCTTTTCATTCTGCAGCAAAGTGTCTGAGGTCAGGGAGTGCCTTCCTCTTTGTCTGGTCTCTATTAACTCTCTCTGGAAGAAGTTGTCCCTCTCACAGATTTTTCTCCCCCCAGCCTGCCTTTTTGGGACTGATCCTTTGAATTTCACAGAAACAAGCTGCTACAGCTTTTGAATGAACTCACTGCTATTTGCTCGCACTCTCTCCCTCTTCCAGCTGGTAAGTGTTAACTCACATTGCCTTTCCTTGCAGGTTTTCATTTCTTATTCCTGGGAAGTACATTTTCACATGGGGGGAAGAGAAAAAAAGATCCCATAAGTCCCAGCAAATCCATTTAAACGCAGATGTAGCCATTTTACGGTTGTTGCTATGACAGTTTGGCAAAGGTTGTGCACACTGTGAAACCCATCTTCTGATGAGAGAGAAAGAGAGGGAGAAATCCATGGATGAGCAAAGGCAGGAGGAAGGTGGGACCCAGCCTCATCCATACTGCTTGTTTGATAGGGAAAGGAGATTGTGGAAGGAAACTCTGCCCATCGTGTTTTCTGTTCCACTACACCCACCAGCATAAAAAATGGGGCTCAGGGACACTGAAATCATAGAAGAGGATTGGCTGTGGGAATGGGAAGATGAAAAGGAGATGATTTTTGGTGCTTTCTTGATTATTCACCAGAATTTATCCCAGACTGGTAGAGAAGTAGTGTAAGTCTATGAGAGAACATCACCTGTCTGAAAATAGTGTTTTAATCCACGTAGAGCTGCACATGGCTCAGCCCTTCATGCAGAAATGGACATGGCATGTTTAAAATTTATTTTTGTATTTCATAGCACTGTTAAAAACCCTTGCTGATCAAGAGTAAAACCATATTTAGTGAACTGTGAGGTAACCCCTGCTCGTTAACTCCTTTTTCTACTATGATGTATTTCTCACTGCAAATAAAGCCCAAGAGGAGCCAAAGGTCCCTTTCAGAGTTCCTAGGGAAGCACCATCCATATTTTAACAAATCTTCACTCAAAATCAAAAGTAAAATGCACCAATAAAAAAAAACCTCAACCCAGAAGATGTATTAAAGAGTCCTAAAGGTAGGGTGGATATGCTTCAAGCTCATTGCAACAAATGCAATTTATCATGGTTACTTTGCCTTCTGTGGAACAGGTGTGTTAATTTTTTTACTCTCATAATGGTTTTAGGTGAAATCTCACCTTGACATAGTTTCTAAATTTTAATTAAAACCTGAAAAATGTAGGAAAATATTAACTTTAAATCAAATATTAAAATATGACTTGGCATCAAATTAAATGTTTGGGGTTTTTTTAAGATACTTTAGGAAATAGCCCCAGGATATAAGTTTATATGAGTATTATTTACAGTATAGAAAATATTTAAATACAAAGAATAAATGTATGCTCCCTGTTTAAATTAAGTTATTCCAAGAGTGAATTTGGCCCAGCAGGGTTTAAATTATTCCTAACATAATCAGAATATCAGAAGTCTTTTTTTAGCAACACTCGTCTCATAAATGGACAATTTTGTTACTGTAGGATTTATAATCACTTTGTACATTTCATATATATAGCACAAAAGATCCAAATGCAGCATTTCCTTTGATAGCCTGACATGAATTCCCTATCATATCTTGTTAGGGAAATTTATCTTGTGTGGTAGATTTTCAAATTACATTTACAAAACACACAAACACCAAATGAATCTGTAGCTTAAAAACAATTAACTAGGAAATATACACTTAAAGACATTTACAATAATTTTGAACAATATTTGAGAATATTTCAGGTTATTTAGCCTGGATTTAGTGCTTTCCCTGAGAGGGCAGCATTGCTTTGCCCTGTGCAAGTGAGGAGCACAGCATAGCCTCAGGGCAATGCAATGGATGCAGTGATTGTGGTTTAAAGTGTACTTAAAGTGATGTGGGAAATTGTGGGGAGAGGGAGGGACATCACCTTGACAGCTGCCATCCTCTAGTCACCAAATTCTCATCGTCCTTCTGGTCCCTGCACCCTCCAGCATCACAGGGCCTGGCTGGACAGCCCAGGGGAGGCAGGACACCTTCCTCCTCCTGCCTGGGAGCAATACTTTCAGCATCTCAAACTTCCCACCACCCCTGGACATCCTTTTCCACCCAGATGTGTTGAGGAATGGGAAGGAATAGAAAAATCACCTGACTGCTGATAGGTAAAGGGAGGAAGACACCCAACTTTAACCAGTTTTTGTTTGTGTCACAACCAAACGCTGTCACTCATACAAAAGCTCCTTAGGGACTGTCAGGTCTAGGCAGGACCAGGATTAGTTTAACCCTGGTTCCCTGTAGTACAAATCTCACCCTGGTAAGAGCAGGGAGCTCAGAGGGTGGTGTGGGAAGCAGAGGGTACCTGTCACACAGGTGTAGCCCTGCATCCCTGCCTGGCCCCTCCCAGCGCCGCCAGCGCTATCGCTCCTTTCAAAGGCAGCACAGCCCCAGGCAAATCTGCTCTGCAGATTGTTTCCATCCTGTGCTCCCCATGGTTCTGCCTCTGTCTGTGCCTTGTAGATAGAGTAACTTTGCAGCTTGTAAAGATTTGTTTGGTCTCCCACCCCCTCCCCCTACTCCCTCCTTAAATCAGTGATTTTGTGTGACAGGTATCAAGGAGTGCAGTCACACAATGAAGGTGTCTGAGCCAGATCCTCCTGCAAGACTGAGGACGAGACCCCATCCTCCTGATGGTGAGCTCTTACAAAGGACCAGGCCATGCAAAGTCAAAGGGAAGTCCAGGTATCCAAAGGCTGCACGTTCCTGGTGTTCAGACACAGAGGGGCCCCGCTGAGATAAAGAGCGAGACGCAGAAACAGCCAGTACCTGGCTGGCACCTCCACACATTTTACCATTGCAGAAATGTTTACTAACAATAAATAGTAATAATGAGATTTTATTACTTCCTGACTCCTAGTCTTACCTACAGTCCCCCAAGACAGAAAAGCCATGCTTGTTGGAAGAGCTCCAGTGGGAAACACGGCGCAGCTGCTGCGCAGAGGGTCCCTCGGAGCCCATTACCTGCCGTACCAACCTCCGCAGTGCCTTCAGCTAAGCACAGGCTCTGCTTTAATGCATCCAGTTCCCAACTTCTCACGCTCCAGCTGTCTGAAAAGGAGCTGAAAAAAATCCCTTCTCTCTCTCTCTCTCTCTCTCTCTCTCCCACCACACACTTGCACAGCAGCTGTAGCTCCCTGTGGTCCCCGTGGTCGCAGAGAATATTGTGGCAGGGCTGGACCTACGGACTGAAACTGTTTTGTGAGAAGCCAGGCTGCTCCCCCACTCTCTGAAATTTCTTTTCTCAGTTTTTCCTGCTTAACTTCTCCCATTTTTTTTCCCCCTCAAACACACAGTCCTGCAAAATGTGCTTTTTTGGGCTATGACAAGTGATTTCTCGCCCAGACTGTGAAGGAATGGACACCAAACAGTGGTTTTGGGGCTGTTTTACAGAAAATCTCCTCACACATTTATCTCCTGGTACCCAAATCCACATGCAGGTCCCCTAGCTACTCTACACCAGGACTTCTGCTGACAGACACCTGGAACTAGCCTTTAGTCCACCATATCTTGGATTGTCAGGTCCTCCAAGCATGCTTGAGCTGCAGAAGGAATTTCAGCAAACTACTACAAGTAAGGAAACAAATCCTTTCTTCCTGCAGCAGACAGGGAATGTAAAAACTCGAGGACTGCAGCTCTCCAGCTGATACCTTGTTATGCCAAGTTGGAGCACAGAGTAAATTTCTTACAGCCAAGTTATAAACCCCCTGAAAATAGGTTTTTATTATGGAAATGCAAACACAACCATGGCTATAGCAACATGAAAGGCTCTGCTATAATAATGCTTAGATCCAACTCTTTGTGCACAATTGGCATAGAAAAGTATTTGATTTTTGTCGGTTTTTTGCTGGTACATGTCAGTGTCACTTCACAGTTGGTCTCCGTTTATAACAAAATGCATAAAAATTGTTAGTAATCCTCATTTATAGCTGGGGCCTGAGCAGCACCATCTCAGACATTACTCTACCTATCAAACATGGCTAAAACAGCTATTGACATTTGGAACCACTATTCCTGGAAGGGAAGATGTGATGTTCACAGAGCAGAATGTCTACTGAGTTTAGTCTCTCACACTGTAAAGCATTAGGCTGACTGAGCAAGCCTTGATAATCAGTTTGTTTCAGACAAGAAGGAAAAAAAGAGAGGAGAAGGGGAAAAAACGATGAAGGGAATCAGTCTGAGACACTCTGCTTCGCTGTGAGCTCAAATGCTCTGCATATTTTCAGAATCCTGAGATTTCCCTAAAAAATACTCTCATGTTTGGATTTCTGTTTTTCAGCTAAAAATAAGAAGGACTGTGCTCCTACAGTTGCCACCCTTTAGAGAAAGTTAGGCTCTTACAGAAAGCTGTGGCCTATTCTGATCTTCAGGGGGGAAACAATCCAAATTCTAATAAGGAAATATCCTGCAAATCAGGAGAAAAAAGCTGTTCTCCTCAAATTTTTATAGAGTCACCCTGACCTAAAATCTCCAAATGCAGCAATTTCATTTCTGTGGATGGAAAGAGCTTTCAAAGGGCCATGTTTTGCTTAAGTTACTCAAATGACTGAGTTCTGCTCAGTTCAGTGCAGTGTGCCCCACTGTGGGAGCGAGGTTATCACTATTCAGCCACATCTTCACCTTGAAATCCCTCACCTGTGCCTGTTTTCCTAAAGCAGTTTTAATGAGCAGCAGCATGAATCTCCATTTCACAGGGTCAGCCACATCCTTGGCACTCAGACATCCTTCCCCCCCATTGCTCTGTAGCGACTTTAGCAAATTTGTTTTGATTTCCACAATTTCCTAGCACCTCAATTCACTAAGCATCAGCATTCCAATTATAGTTAAGATAATAGAATACTTGGAGATAACTTTTGTTTGTTTGTTCTTAATCTGAATACCCCTTCCACTCAATGGGTTGATTAATGATTACACATAAAATAAATAACTTTATATGGCCATTTTACAGATGAGGTAGTTTGGGAAGCCATGGGAAAAAAAAGGGAAAATATTCTGAAAAACCTAAAAAAAATTGTAAAAATGTACCCATTTGATATTTCAAATCTGTTTCTCTTCCCCCCCACCCCTCACCCCATACACCTCAGGATGTGTCTCCAGCTGGAGAAAGCCAAGCAAGTGCCATGTGTTTGTAATACACACATAACTCTATTGGCTTTTCTGCTGCTATTGTGGAGCTCTTGGAGATACTCTGCATAAAATATAAACCTCTATAGAGAAGGATAAAGTTTAAATGCAAACTTTGTGGTGAGATCATGTTGCCCAGGCCAATTTGGATTGCCTTTTCATTTTGATGCTCTGCTTCCATAAGAGCTATCAAAGAACAACTACTAAATTTTATCCAGTTTTTAAAACTTCGCATCATATTTATGGCATTATTACCTTGCATATCCTCTGGCTGGACCAAGAGGTAACATTGTCTTTGTTTCCTGGTTGGAGAGAGAAAAACTAAGGCCTCACATTTACAGAAAGGGAAAAGCCTTTATGGGTGTGAGATGCACAGCCATAATGAAGCTAAAAATTAGGATTTGCCTCTGGTGGGCATCTGGCCCTCAACCAGCCTCACTCAAAGCTATTTACAGAGGCTTAGAGGAATTTCCAGCAGTCTTTTCACACATAGATAGTTTGTAATAGTTTGTTGTTTAGGATCCTGGATTGTGTATTCATCAGTTTCCAATGATTTGTTGTGACAGTACTTAAAGGGCTCATGAGTGATACTCTGCAGGCAGCTAAATGAATAGCATATTGCCATGAGCAAAGGTATTTTTACTGTTCTTCTGCTGACTTTTATGTTTACTTCACAGCTGTGTTATTTAATATGCAGATTCTTTCTTAGTATTATTCTTTTTTAATTGGAATAACTGGCTCTGTCAATTTTTGAACCCTCCCAAAGGGAGGTGGTAATGTGGAGGCTAAGAGGGAACAATGTTTTATTTGGTGTTGGAAGCTTTGTCTGCTCGTGATCTGCAGGGATTTGTCTCTTACAGACTTGTTTGGATTTTTTTAGCTTTCCATTATTCGACTCATTTCAGTGGTGAAGCAATTAATATTTGTCTGAAAAGCTTCCATCAAAATTGTCCTTTTGTTTAATTCCTAACGTTTTCTAGACACTCAGCCAGTCTGTTTCCTGATTTTTATAGTCTAGTTTATTGCTACTTGCCTAAGAATCTGTCATTTTTTTCTGATGCTTATTGGTTGCTGATCATTTTTAATTTATTGCCACTTCCTTGTTTTTCCATCATATTTGTTGACGTAGTTATGGCTGGAGTTACATGCACACCACCAGTAACGCAATTAGGGAATATTTTGTCTTCTGGCTAACCAAAAAACGTCCCTACAAATGATTAATAGATGAAATATAGAAAGCGTAGCATTTCAAAGTTGCCAAAACGTGGAATATTTTACAATTCAGTGGAGTCATCTGTTTAACAGCCCCTGTTTTGTTTTGTGTATTACTCTCCCATACATATGCTTTTGGTTTTGAATCTTTATTGGTTTTGTCCTTTATTTCCACTCTTTCCTTAGTACAGACACATAGGAAATCATAACTGAAATAATATTCATAGTTTGGTGTATGGTGTGAATAGAAGCAAATACTCTCTGTTTCCATCTGAGAAGCAGACCAGGAGAGAGAGAAAACCTAATAAATTTGTATCACTCCTGGTGCAGTGATGTCTAAAATGGAGGCAGGATCAAATCTTTATCATTTTTAATAAAAGAAATAGGTTAGGCCTGGGAAGAAAAAACAAATACAACTAACTGAAATATCCTCGCAGTGAATTATTATCAAATCTGTGGAGCTATTTAGCCCTTTACATTGTCAGGTAAACCTCCCCATGGGATCTGAAGGTGCATTTATTGATTTTGTTATTAAAAAATACATTTGAAATTTTGAAAAACACAGATCAAAATCTCGCTTACACAGAGTATTAAACTTATACTGTTGAAGGTGGAATTAAAATCTGGGTCATGATTTGTAAACCCTAAAACATTTTTGGCACTTTTTGGCGAAAGCACAGAATGACTGTTTAAACTCTGTTTCTTTCTAACCTCATCTCAGTATATCATCAGTTAAAAAACACCCACCAGCACTATTAATGGCTAAGGGAAATAGGTAATTCAAGGCTTTATTTCAGTGGGGTGGGGGAGTGTGTGTGTAAAAATTCATAAAAGCTGTGCTTTCAGACCAGGTAAAAACTGTAATTAATGTGTTTGGGGTTTTTCAGTCCCATTTGAATGGAAAAACTATATCCATGGAAAAAATATACAAATACGCATAAGAATTAATTGCATCAGCTGTAGAGCAAGGAATCACCTGTCAATGCACTGCAATGGGCAATATCCTGAACAATGAAGCTATTTAATTAGCTCCAAAAATAGCAAATAAAATTTGCACTTCATGAGGTACAAATGCTTATTGTGTCAATGAATGCAAAGGAGAAGAGAGTTTGTGAAAACTCTTGCTTGGCTCTTGATTACTTTAATGTGTTTTTCCTGAAACCACATCCTCTGGAGTCACGTGATTATGGGAGACTTCTCAGTTTGATTGAACTTTAACTTTCTCTGCAGCCAACAAAGCTAGAATTTTGAACATTAAAAGCCCCAATCACACAAAAATCAAAGATTCCTAAAATTTTTTGCTAAATAAAAAAATTAACAAATGAAGGGCCTGACTCAATATTCAAAGAGAGGGCTCTTTAAATGCATGTTATGCTCATACTAACCTGACCCAGAAAGCACCAAAAATCTCAAACCTAAACCACTTTAAAAAATCTTATGTCAGCCAATCTCACCCAGAACTCTGGATATGGAATGAGGCTGGACAAACCCTGAGCTTTTCAGAATTTGAAAAGCAGGTGTGCATACTTCTGGCTGGCATTTTGTATTTGTTTCTCTCTAGGAAAAAAAAAATCCTATTAAATCCTTTGAAACATTTCAAAGCAGCTGAGCAGATTTGACCATCCTTCTCTGACCTCCTGCTTTTATTTAAAAAATAAAAAAAAAATTAATAAAAAAAAACCAACCTGAACTCTTCCAAGCTCCCCAAGGAAATTAACTACAAAAAAACTACACTAATGGAACATTAAAGTTGTAATGCAAAACCATAAAAGTCAGGAAATTCAAAGTTAGGTCTCCCATGGTACCTCTAAGCCTGTCACCTCCTGCACATGCACCACGATTTCTGAGGACCCTCAGAAATGAACAAGCGGGCTAAATGCGAGTACCTTGCTAATTGCTCAGGTATTTTATTTATTCCTGAGGTTGTTTTGTTGCTGGTCCCCTCCTGGGGCACTGCCCTGCTGCCAGTTGTGCTCAGCACGGGGCACTGGCAGCTCTCAGATCACCACCCTGTGCAGGCAGAGGCAGCCAGGGCTTGTCCGAACCCAAACCCAGCCGAGACTCACGAATTTGTATTTCTTTTATGTGCAACTTTAGCATGAGGTTGGTTAATCCTAAGCAGCAGCCATACAAAGGCTGCAGTTTTGTTTGGGCAGGAGATCAAGTTCTTCATAGAAATATTTTAGAAGGGGGAAAAAAAAAAGCAAAAGAGAGGAGGAGGAACTGGGGCAGCTGTGCGCGAGCGATGGCAGATACCTTATTCTGTGATTCTGTAAAAATAATATTCCAGCGATAGCATTTATGAGGGGGATTTATAGGACAATTTTGCAGCCCACATGTGTATAAGAGTCACCAAAGCAATTCATATCAAGGGAAGAGGGCAACGCATTTCGGCAAAGCAATTTTAACAAATATCCTTCCCGATATGCAATATATATATTTATATAATCGAAGGTCTGCACACAATAAACCCAGCAGATTGGTATCTTTCCCCAGTTCTACCTTTTTGACACCCTCCTCAGCCCTAAGCATGAACAATGAGCTGCCACTCAATAAGCACAGCTGACCGGAAGAATCAAAACAATTCTTGGGAAAAAAAAAAAAAATTAGGTTATCATTCATTAGCTCTCTATCATTTGGCCACCAGTAGGCTGCAGGATATGAGGGCCATTTAATTAGGCCCTGCACTACTCTCTGGTGTGAAAAAGGCTCTCAAAAGCTTTGATTCCCCACAGCTTCACAGCAGGAAGTTGTTGGCGATAATTGACACAGGATTTCCTTGTTAACCAGCAGCAGACATGCTGGATTAAAGCGACAGAGATCTCGAGAAGAAAGTGAAAAGAGATAAGAAGCTCGGAAAGACTTCTGCTTATTTTGCACTTGAGGATGATGAGCAAATAGCAATAACAAACTGGAGTGCTGCTCCCTGTGAGTAAGGCCTCCACTTATCAGACCCATTTCAGCTTGACTGATCAAAGATTGACTTGCCTTAAAATAACATAGGCCTGGGGTTTGTTAGTTTATTAAACTGCAGGTTTTATGAATTATCGCGGTTTTAAAGATGGATTGCAGTTTATGTGAAGGAGTAGAGGATTATCAGGTTTTCATCTAAACAATTATAAAATATCACAGCTGAAAGCTTACTTGCAAATGACATCATTTTCTTCTGCAAACTAAACAGGTCATTGTATGCCTTCATGTAAGCATTTCCAGCAAGTGCACACATACAGTAAAATTAACTCTGCAGCAGAGATGATAGCCCAGTAAAAGCTGTATTTTAACTTCCAAAGTGCATGCAAGCCCCACATTCCCTTATGCTGGTCCAAAGGTAATTGTATTTAATTTTTGACCAGGACCTTTTAGGTCTAGTTACCTTAAAGAAAGGAAAGAGAGAAATGGTCTATTGAAATCTCTCCTTAAATGTGGTCGTGATAAATGGTACTGAAACAGATCCACATGAGTATAGTTAAATGAAATGTCCACTTTAGAGCAGAAACAATTATTGGATATCACTTAATAACTTAACCTTACAACAGCACATGTGGCATTAATAAAGGACTGAGAGTAATAAAAGCTACTACTACTCCTATGCTCAGTGCTTGCAGGCAGGAGTGTGTGTGTGTGCATGGGCAGGGGAAAACCAGGACACTCAGGGGGCAGGAGCAGGGGAAGGACAGAGGACCCAGACAGGGGCCAGCAGTGGTGCTGCATGAGGTGAAGAGGGAGAGGCAGGTGCAGCAGGGGATGGGACAAGGGCAGGCATCTGTGTATTGCATATCAGGAAGGATATTTGTTATCCTGAGCCAGAATTACAGCCCTTTGCTGGCTACTGACCACCTGTGAACTCCTCCAGCAACAGCTGAGCCCCAGCTTTTGAGGCAGTCCTGAAGGGAACTGCACAGCCCTGGATCACCAGTGGGATTACCACAAAACCCAAATAAATTCCCAGGGTGTGTTCCCTCTGCTGGGAAAGGGGAGGGGTTGTGTGAGTGCTGCTACATCCAGGATCCTGCAGCTAAACCGTGCAATGCCCGGAAATCTCTGCAGGGTGGAGAGATCCTGGATAAAGCTGCCCATGGGGAGTACATGTTCTCCTCTGTACTACCAATATCCTTTTCAGCAAGGACACCCAGCTGGTAAATTACCACGTGTTTTAACCAAGATGACACAGCACTAATACCAGGGGCAAACACAAAAGTTTTTTTTAAGTTCAGTGGTAGTTTTACATATGGAGGATCTGCTGGATGGGGCCCAGAGTGTGGGACCCCTTCAGAGAATTTCTTTTCTGTGGCAAACTGAGCTCTCATGCAGTTCCTGTGCATTTGTACAATGATACCTAACACACACACTAATTAATTTACTATTGTACAGTTAAAATTTATAATGTTTTTTTCTCATTTACCATCATTTCTAGCTTACATTGTCCAGCTTCTTTAGAGCCTGATGCAAATCTCACTGCAACCACTGTCAGACCTCATGTTGACTCAATGGGTCTTGTGCCCCATTGCTCTGTCCCATCACAAAAATAATGGTTAACATTAAAAAAAGGATTCTCTGGTTCAGTATTTCAGGGTGGTTGAGCAGCCTCACTCTACACAGAGCAGGGGCAGTTTTTAAAAACACACACCACCATTGCAGCTCTGACCCTGGTGAAGGATTAGTACCATAATATGACATGGTGTAGGTGTTAATTTTTGTTTTGAAATGCAGAATGTCATCACATTTTGAAAAAAAAACAATTTTGGACATTTTGAAGGGAGAAATACTGATTTAGTGAATTGCTTGCTAGTTTAAATATTTATTGTTTTTGATAGTTGATGCAGCTTTTAATGGTGAAGAACAGAATTAAATTACAGTTAAACTTCTTTGAATTTATTTGTTATGTATTTTCAGTAAAACTAGCATTACTGCCATGGACTTATAAACAGACTAATAAACATTTTTTTTAAAAAACATTTTTAACAAAGACTCTATTCTATTTTAGTTTCAACACAGCAAATTAAGATTTGTGGTCAACTCGTAACCAGCATCATGGACTAATCCACCTTAAGGCTAGCAAAAGAGTTTGTTAATTTTCCTGGGAAATAAGGTTTCTTTACTTCACATATCTACATATGGTAGATATGATTCTTTCATTTGCTATGGCATTTGATAAAATCCTACTTTTATAAATGATGCATCTGCTTTTAATGTCTTAAATCCTGTGATTGAATAGACAAATCTTCCCCCTTGTCTTGGTTTTTTTTTTAATATTTAAAAGGCCTTACTGCCTTAAAACATACATCAAGAAACATTGTAATAGAGAAATACACTTTTAAGACAAAGTGACAGATTTACATATCTGTGTGATGTGACTCTCTTGACAACCAATAAATGTATTATATTGATGAAGTGAATATGTTCTCTATCTGGTCATTTTCAACTGGAAACTAATAACCAGCATCACCGTATCAGGCATGCAATAACCTGGGTTAAAACTAGGTTCATCAAATAAATCACTCAGGAATTTTTCTATTTCTTTCCCAAGACACGTTGCACATCTGCTTAGTGAAAGGAGGAAAGAAGCAATATTTCTTTGATCAAAGTCTTTTTTAATATCCTTGTATCTGTCCTTTGGGAATGCTATCTCTGGACTTTGGCTGGGCAGAGACGCTCAGCATCTCCTGAGAGGTGCTAAGCACCCTTTTACTGCCATCCACTGCAGCAGGAATATTCTGTTCCTTGCTAGACAAGGCTCCTCCAGAACATTTGCTGATGCTACATTGCTTCCTAATGATCCAGGGAATGACATAAATTCAGAATCTCTGAAAACAAAACACAAGGTGTTTTTAATGAGTCCCAGTTTATATCAACAGCTTTCAGGGGGGAATAAAAAAATAATAAAAAATCCTTAGGCTGAAAAGAATACTGTATTAAATTTACCCCAAGCCTCTATCTCATGGACATGAAACACCTATACATATGTAGAGATCTCTGAGAAACACTTTGAAAAGCTACGTTGCGCTTTTAACTTTTTATAAAGTCTTATTAATATCATTTAGAGTAGCCATGTGGCTGCCTGCCTGCCTGGCCCCTTTTACTGTGGGCTTGGCAGTTGTTACCCCAAGCACCACACATGTGTGGATGGAGCTGAGCGTGGGCAGAGACCATTTCGCCGAGGCAGCTGGGCTTTGTCATATTTCAAACTGGCAACCCTAATGCCTCTTCTTACGGGATACATCCTGCCTGAAATTCCCAGAGTCGAGCCAAGGCCTGGCCTGGCACAGGCAAATCAGGGGTTTTTTTCAGGTGAGGATGATTGCAGAAGTCTATAGACCACGGGGGATCTTTAATGTGCTTCCATTTCTGCTGGAGCCACTAAAAGTTAGGGGACGATTTGTAGGATCAAAGTGTGAAAGTTCTGGTTGCGGATAGAGGGCTTTTCATTGACTGGGTGGGAGCTGATATCCACAGCCCAGACCCACCCTGGTTTCAGGTCAGAAATATGTTGGAAACAGGCAATGAAGCTGGTAAAGGGTTTGGTAAATGTGTCCTGTGAGCAGCAGCTGAGGGAGCTGGGGGTGTTCAGTCTGGAGAACAGGATGCTCAGGGGGGCCTCACTGCTCTCTGCAGCTCCCTGGCAGGAGGGTGCAGTGAGGTGGGGGTCGGTCTATTCTGCCATGTCTCAAGTGAAGGAATGAGAGAAAATGGCCTGAAGTTGTACCAGACAAGATTCAACACCAGAAAAAAAGTTCACAGAAAGAGTGTTTAGACATTTGGTTGCCCAGGATGATGGAGTCACTCTGGAAATGTCCAAGATGTTGAACATTGGGGATATTCAGGGGTGATGATGGTGGTGCTGGGTTCTGACAGATGGACTGAATGATTTTGAAAGTCTCTTCCAGCCTTGATGGTCCTGTGATAACAGAGAGGGGGAAAATGGCAGCTACATTGCTTTCCTTTGTCCTGGAGCTTGCTAGCTGGTAAATGTGGCAGAGGAGCAGCTGGAAGTGCCTCAAAGAACTGACTTTTGGCATCCTGATGTATCCCAGACCCACATTCCCCCCAAAAACCTGGAACTCCTCTACCTCTCCATGCTGCCATGGAAGAGGCAAAGCCCTGCAGGAAACACAGGTCAAGTCTGCTGAAGACTCCTGGGTTTCTACAATCTATTTTCCTTTTTATGGCAGGGCAGAACAATACAGACACAAGCCAAAAATAATTTGGATAGGAGTTGGTTTCACAGGCTTAAGGCCAAATGCTCAAATAACTTTTAACTTAGACAGTATGGGCTTGGTGTCACTTTCCTTGCTGCTCTCTAGGTGCTACCTGAGAATCAGGGCTCAGGTAAATTATGGTGAGATGTGTTACAGGCCCAATACTGAATTTCTAGGTAGGGCCTGTGGCCATAAAGTCACCCTACACTTTTCATTATAAAGCACCATTTCCAACAACTGCATGGGCAGACTTTTTGTCCACATTGTGTGTCTCACTTGGGCTTGGATTTTTGGGTAAGACTATGGTACAAAACATTCAACAGGTATTTCTTTCTGTAGTAAAGGATGTGTCTCCTGCACTTTTGTGCAAATCCATGCCCACTCAGCTTTGGCATCACTGTAAACCTCTAAGATTTTGCTTACCAGAGTCTGGTTAGTACTTCAGAATTCTCTCCAGTTAGCAGCTCATATACGGCTGGACCCTCTTATGAAATAATGAGAATATTATAAGGCAAAGATATTAGAGGCAGACAGACCTTTACCCATTTTTCTGCTACACCCTGCCTTTTTATATAAATATATAAATATATAAAAGTGCAAATCTACTCTGTTGGCAACAAATAGGTGGGAAACCCACCTGCTAAGCTGAGTTGTCAGCCTTCTCTTAAGGCTGAACCATAGATGGGATAACAATCTAACAGTTCTATTTATTGTTCCAGTTACAGAATTGAGAAAACATAGAATCTAGAATCAAAGTCAAATCCACACAGCTTGTATATGCAATAGCATATATAGGATAAAACAAACCACACAAGAAACAATATCATTAAATTCATAATCCATTTAATCTATATTTTCACTTACACAGCTCTTAAATGATAGTATTTTAAAGACAGTATAATTTTCCAAATAAGCTGTTAGATAACACATCCAAGGAAAAGCAGACATGAGCTGCTGGAAATGTTTTTTTTTCTTGCATTTGTGTGTGTGTTTCATGCCAATTCACCTGAAAATGTACCACCTAAGGCAGTAGTACCCAAATGTAAGGTGTTTGGGTGAGGAGGTTGGAGTAATTTGTGGTACCCTCTTTATACCACAAACTGAAATTCAGAGTGGTGCTCATGAGAAGATTTCCACCCCATCTGAGATCAGAAGTTAATTCCCAGTGCTACTGATTCCACAGGGCTTCTATCTTTGTTCAGGAGATAAGTGGGATTGAAAAGCTCCCGGCAACTTGACTGGGGCCCAGCAGATTTGGATTAATTTCACTCAAAGGTTTTCCTTAACTGGATGTCATACAACTTTTAAAAAGTCGTTTGCTACAGAAAAAAAAAAAAA
>VZTZ01027350.1:207074-322210 GCA_013400955.1 Drymodes brunneopygia
AAAAGCCTGGCTCACTCTTAGCGGGATATATTGTCCCTTTTGTAGTTTCTCTGCCGCTTTATTAAAACCCAGATTCCTTACAAAACTGTACCATTTTAATAACACAAATCCACGCGGGCCATAAAGCTGTCGAAATGTACGTAGCGCCAGCCGTGATCAGCTGCAGTGATATCATCAGCCCTGATTAGCCAGGGCCGGTCACGCGACAAGGTTTTATTGCAAGTGTCATTTACATTTCTGACAGTTTTACAAGGCTTAATGGCTTTGTATTAAATACACTGTGTTTCAGGGAAACTGACAGTTCAGGGGATCTTGTAAATACAATGCTGCGGCATTTCCTCCCAAAGCAATGCGGAGGGAAAATGAGACATCCAGTGTTTCTCCTGTACACATGGACGTTTAGCCAAAAACAAAAGTTCACCCGAGCCAAAGCATAAGTCCAAGTATCAAAAAAAAGCTGAGAAAAAAAATCTTTTGTCTTTTCTTTTTTAATATATATATATATTTATATATATCAAGCTACAGATGCCTTGTAACATTCTAAAACTTTTTGTAGCAAAAGCATTAGCAATCACTGAAACACCTGAGGCATGTTCCCCACAGAAACTAATGGGAAAACACTCTTTGCAAAAATTTCCCACAAAAACCTGATTTATTGTTTGGTCTCTTACAAAAAAAAAGCACTGCCCGGGGACATTAAAGTGTTTCTGAACTTTTTTACCAAGGTGGTAACCATTTTTAATCTGGTGAGGAAATCTTGGCTAAGCTGGTCATTTCTCATATGTTTTAATCACAAAAGAGGACGAAATTTACACCATTACCTCTGTTTCTGCCTGAATTTGGGTGTTCACTTGAGCCTAAGATAGAGACAATTAGAAGAAAATATCTTTGAATGGCAGCAAGTCAAAATCCAAATTAAAATCTCTATTTTTTGGTACAGAACAGTCACTTCAGAAATTAAAAGGAATCCCTCAACCTGAAAACCACCTTGCCTTGAAGCACATAGGCATTTTCACAGCAAAATCAAGAGCAGACTGACCATTTAAGACCTGTGCATCAGGCGTAAGTTTTGCCCCCCACAGAGTATCTACTTACGCATGTAATAATTCTCCAACTGATTAAATTTGTGCAACCTGTTATTGACTATATGAATTGGGTTATTAATCCCAGATGTATTTCATTCAGTGCTGTTCCTGTGCCAGTTTCTCAACGAACAGCACGAATATCCCTTATCATTTACACACACAGGTTTTATTAGTTTGATTATATCAACACAATAAAACTGGTATAGTCTCTTTATATTACAGCCTTTTCTTTATGTGGTGGCCAGAATGAATTTACTCACACCACTAGAAATTCTGCCATTGCCAGTGGAAGAAATGTTATTGCTGCTGCACCAGAAGACACACTAGAGATTAACTATTTAGGTTAAATAAATGAAGAATGACAAAAGAGTACTCTCAAATTAAATTGTAAAACCAGCATAAAAAATTAGTTTACCTGAAAAGATTGGTGTGAACAAAACACTAGAGCTATTTTAATGCTTTTTGAGTGTAAAGTTCCTTAAAGTCTAAATTCATGAAGAAAAAGATAAATCAATGTATGATCACTTTCCATCTTTGCTGATATCAGGGAGCACTAAGGGAGCTGCTGTCTTGTTTTACCACAAGCATACACATATTAGTTTCAACTTCTGATAGTTTCTAGAGATGATTCTGACATGTCCCTGTATTTATTACCATCAACTTTTCATCCACCCTATTGATAACTTAGAATAGGCTCAGCCATTTGATTCACCCTAATTCTGCACATGTCATTTCAGTGATGTCTGTGGCCCATATCCAGATGATCTACTGAACAGATAGTTCCCAATGCAAAAGTGCTACCCTGTCCTTAGAAATTACCCCCAAATGCTGTAAAAGTACAAGAGGAAGACAGGGATTTGGGATAAAGCATGGTAGAGTACTTTCAGTAAAGGAAATCTGTCATTGCTTGCCCAGTGGAAGTTGCAGGATGTTTTGTCCTTCCTTCCTTCCTTCCTTCCTTCCTTCCTTCCTTCCTTCCTTCCTTCCTTCCTTCCAGAATTCCTTCCAGAATTCCTTCCAGAATTCCTTCCAGAATTCCTTCCAGAATTCCTTCCTTCTGGAATTCCTTCCAGAATTTGGAATTCCTTCCGGAATTCCTTCCGGAATTCCTTCCTTCCTTCTGGAATTCCTTCTGGAATTCCTTCCGGAATTCCTTCCTTCCGGAATTCCTTCCTTCCTTCCTGCCTTCCTTCCTGCCTTCCTTCCTTCCTTCCCTCCCTCCCTCCCTCCCTCCCAGCAGTGCTGTCTGCTAGAAGTAACCACAAAAAGACTGACTATAATTTGTTATTCTTTAAGGCTCTCTCCTTGCATCAAATGCTCCATGGAACCCGCTAGAACTCATCCTCTTCCCAAGGTGTCTGCTCCCCATCCCCTTCCAGCCACAGGACTGCTGAAGAGCTTTCAGCCTTCTGCCCTTCCAGGTCAATACCTGTGGCAGCTTCATCACTTTTAAGCTGGTGATTGGGAAAGGGAGCATTCAGACTCCAGACCCTCTTGGGTGGCACATGGGACCTGCAGGAACCACTCTTAGGAGGGTGTTGCTCTCCCATTCCCACCTTCTCTGCCAGCCCATTGCTGCTGAGGCTGAGGGACCCCTCTGGGGGTGACACCCGAGCAGAGAGTGTCCTTCCTGCTCCTCGTGGCTGCACAAGCCAGAGCCAGCATCCTTGGCCCCTGCTGCCCAAGCAGCAGGTTGTGAATGGGCTGTTCTGTATTAACGTTTGGAAATGAAAGTGAAAGCACATGTGAGACCTGCTGAACAGAACAGCAGAACTGGAGACTTAGCTGTATGCCAGAAGCCACAACCAGATAGAAATCACAGGTTAGTCAGGAAATTACTTGCATTTAATTTGGGGCCATGTCTCCTGGGAGGAGGCTGGCCTTTTCCTGTTGTGCAGCAATGTTGCCCCCGGGTATAATTTGCCTTTTTCATAAGCAAGGGTGCTATCTCCTCCTTCCTCAAAGAGACCTTTCAAAGCCAGCTGAGGAGAATCAAATGTGGCACATTAGCAACAGGACAATGGCAAAGTCATTATAAATTGACTTCCTTACTGTGAGCTGCAGTAATCTGGATGTATTACTAGCATGATTCTGCAATAAAACTGAAGCAGCCAGTTCCTCCACTGGAATTAAAAACACCCTCTCCCTGCTGACTTCAGAGAGGTAAGGAGTGCTCCCATCCTCTGGGGATGAGGTGAGGAGCCTGGCACATGAGTATTCTGCTCCTTATGTGTGTGCCCAAGGGAAGGAGGCTTCCCAAGCTGGTGTGGACATGGCCACAGCCTGCAGACTGCTCTGTGAGTCTCAAAAGAAGCAGCAGCAGAGTCCTTTGTGCTTCCTCCCACTCCACATCTCTAGTGGGTTGCAGTAAGAGTTGGTGGTGCAATTGCCACGATGCTGCTTTGCTTCCCAAAAAAGAGCTGCCTCAGCTATCAAGGAGGACATCTCTGACTGCCAAAATTAAGAGCTGGAGCAAAAGCTGATGCCCTGCTCTGGTTCACCAATTTCCCAAGTGCTGCATCAGCAAGGCTGCGTGTGCCAATGGCTCCTCAGCAGAGCCAGGGCTGGAGGAGCCGCCTTGAAAGCGGATCCTGCAAGGTAAAGCATCTGCCAGCTTTTCCCCTTGCATTTTTTCCCTCACACCTTCCACACAAACAATGGCAGCTTTTACAAGCATGTGTCTGCCATAAAATGAGGACTTCGCTGTAAAAATAATGTTTCATTCAAAGCAAACAGGTTTTTAAAGGTGTGTTTTCTGCAGGGCAAGGGGTTTTTAACAGTTCTTTGCTCATACTTCCAGAGAATTCATTAAAATGTTACTCTGGATCAAATGAACAAATTCTGAATATAGTTACAAGTTTTTCCTGCTTCTTAACTTAAATTTCAAAAATAATGGTAGTGATCAAGTGTAATTACCACCTCTGTTGAAAATGTTATGGTACCACAGGTGTATTCTCTACACCACTTCTTGTGACCAATGTCAACAACTTCATATTTTGCAGCCTTTTGGCAATTATTGACTCTCAGTGTCCCTTGCAGAGAGCATCACTCCTTTACATCAGCAGGGTGTGAGGTACATGCAGAGTTCATTTGCTGGAAGAGCCAAATCTCAAATTCTGGTACCAGTACATAAATCATGATAAGATCATCCCATTACCAAAATATGAGGAGGATTAGTCACATGGGACTCCAAAATTAGTGACTTGCATCACATTAGCGATGATTTTTTTTTTCTTAAGCACTGATTGTGGGCACCAGCTCTTTCCATTCTGCACAACCTGAGCCATCCAGCAGCTCAGCCTCATGGACACAGCATGTCCACCCCAAAGCACCAAGGTTCCTCTGCTTCCAGAACTTTTCAGAGCATCAGTAAATAAAATAATGAAATAAATCAAACAGCAGCAAACGTAAGAAATCCATCAGTGCAGGAACTGCAACCTCCTGTGTCTTGAAGGGGTTAATGAATCCCAGTTTGGTGTAATTTAGGATAATTATGACTTTCCCATGACAATACAAGTCCACATTAAGCTCAGGTCTTGGTTCCCCTCACACAACCTCATTTTCAGGTGAAACTACAGGACACTGGTGGGAGTTTTGCCACAGGGATTGGGTAAGGAGAGCCCTTGGTGGATGTGATTCTGTCCCAGGGATAGAGAGATTCTCTTCCAGCAGCAGCTACAGGACCAGTCCCACCTTGGACTTCCAGGACTGGGCTCAGGTAACTGGAGCCAGACAGGTTGAGAAGAAAAATACACTCCTTCTTATATTTCATAAGTTCTGCTTTTCACATGTGCTTAAGAAAATCTATCTACAGTATTAAAACAACGTAGCCCATAAAAGTAGTTTAGAGGGCTACCAAAAGATTGAGTTAAACCCTCATCTAATTAAAAATATCCCACGAGCTGTGAATCTATGGGGGCAATTTAAAACAATTTTTGGAAGTAGTGTCTCCTGGGGTTAAAATGTGAGTTTTTATTTTCTGTTATTCTTTATCATTTCTGTTCTTTTCTGGCTTTGTTTTGTTTGAGGGATGAATTAATATGTGACTGCAGGCTTTAGCTTTGGCTTGCTTTTAGTACCATGTACTGTCACTTCTATTAAAAAGATTCTATTTTTTTTTATTTTTCCCCCTTTGTCTGCAATGTGTGTAAAGAAAAGTGACCGAAAGGAGAGGTTAAGAATAGTTCCTTTTTTCAAATCTATGTTGATTGAATTAAAATGTTTGAATTTTATTGAACAGGGAAAAAGAGATTTTTTTTAAAGCCTATCTGTAGCCCCCTATAAAAGCGTTTTTTTTAATAAAACTTCTGTTTAAAAAGTATGTTATTAGCAGTATATCCTGTGCTGCATATTAATAAAACAATGGAATTTTGTATTTCTTTTTCTCATAAATTACATAATTCAAACCTTAAAACACCTTTAATGAACACTGACTCGGCATGTGGCACTTAATAAAACTGGGCTAAACTCGTTTTCTGCCTGACAGGCTACCAGTGGAGAATGTGCCCTACAAGTAAATGATTAAGAGGCAGAAATCTTTTCTGGACTACTATTAAACACTTCAAAGATTTTCAAAGTCAGACAAAATGAAAAGCAAATGTGTTTCACTGCCTCTCAAATACCTCAAATGTTTTAGCAGGTGCAAGCAATGAAACCTTCTGTAGTGACAGCACTTTAGGGTCTGCAAAGTGCACCCTACTGAATTATGGGAATGCAGGGCTTACTTCATAAAAATTCATGATTTTAGATGAGGAGAGATGCATGTCCTTAATACCCATCTACATATGTAGCACAGAAGGAGAGTCCCGTTGTGTCTCCCGTGTCACTTGTCTTAACCCTTGCTGGCACTGTAGGACTGTTTAATGTTGAGTTTCACAGCCTTTAACCCTTGCCAGCTTTGCCTTTATTTGAACCCCAGAGTGGAGGAGCAGGCAGAGAGCCCTTTCCTCTGTGCTGTTTGTTCTCCAGCAGATCTTACAGTGTGTGAGAGGAAAGTCCAGGAGCTGCCCCTGGGAACCCACCTGACCTGGGTGAAAAGTCCTGGCAGCAAGGCACAACTAAACCTTGTGTATCTCCAGCCCCATTGTTCAGCCTGCCCAAGCCTCAGTTTCCCCACTGGGAACTGGGAGAAATGCTATTTTTTGCCTCAGTTTTACTTAATGCCACAGAGCCCACGGGTATAAAGGAAATAGGGCCGATGGGCTGGATTTTTAAATGGCACTTGCAGCCTAAGACAACTGAGGAAATTTCTTTAGTATTAATTTCCCTGGCATATAGAGGAAAGTCTACACATATTAAATAGTTGTTGCTGCTTTGAACTTTCTCTTCTAGAAAACTGTAAATGAAAGTGGGGCTTATAAAAGCAAAGATAGGTACCATCTGGGCAGGTGCTGGTAACTGCTCTCAGGCTCTGCCGATTTACCAGACCATATAGCTCCATCTCAGCCTGTAACTGCTTGGATTTGGGTTCAGGAGGACTTTATCAGATGGTTGAATGGGTTTTGAGAGCAAGACCAATAACCTCCTTCTTGGGCAACTTTGTTCCATTTCCTCTGATTGTGCTTTGCTTTAACATTTAACTGAGAAATATTTTGTTGGGGATTAATAAATGACCAACACAAACCAAACACGCAACAAACCAGTTATGGGCTACCCTTAATCAGAGAAAAAGCAGGACAAAGTGGTAGAACAGCTTTTAAGCAAACTTCTGTGGGATTCTGCCATGATTCTGCATTTATCAGAAGGTGCCGGGAACCAATTCTTTATACATTCTCTCTAAATACAACATAAATACTCTTTATTTACCTGCACCTTAAAAGGGATTGTGTAGCTGATGGGTCACTTTTGCCTGGGCTATTGAGAGGATGTTTCCCTGCCTGGATGTCCAGCCAAGCCTGGCTGCCTGGTGTCTGTCCTGCCTCAAGAGGCTCAGTGGAGGTGGCTGCACACCTTGCTGCACATCCCAGGAGCTCAGCAAGGAAAGGCCTCAGTGCATTCACTGACCCCATAACAAACCCAAACCCTGAGCTATTGCAAACAACCCTTAGAGAAAAAGGGACCTGCTCTAAGTGGCAATGCAAGAGGGGAAGATCACAGTTTTAATAAAATCTCATTATCCCACTACCCGACATCCTTGGAAAGTATTTACCTTTGTGTCAAAGTGAAGTGTCCAGCATTACCTCCCTGATGAATAATAACAAGCCTGATTAACTTTAAAGCCCCACTAACATAACTACATGCAGAGAATTACACTTACCAAAGTGTTATGGTGGAAATTTTTGCGTGGCCAACAGCTTGAAATTCATTGCTTTGTTTCCCACAGCAGCGGCAGCTTCACTCTTCCACACCAATATCTGACTTCCTATGGATAGATGGAGTGATGGCAATTCTTTTGCTTGGATGTCTACATGGGAGTGCATAAATGAGAGGATGTGCAGTAAAATTATGTTTGTGAGCACAAACGTATTTAGCTGTGCAATAACAGAACCACACGAATGGTCCCATATTAAAATAAATTCACAGAGCCTGACATTATGGAAGCTGAGAACAAATGTTTTGCCATGTAATCCATAAAGAAAATTCTTATAATATATAAAATAATCCAGATCAACTGAAAATATTTATAGGCCAGCCATGCAGCTGGTGTAAATCAGCACAGCTCCACTGAAGTCGGTGGAGCGACACCAGTTTTAGGCATATGAAGGTTTGGCACCCAAGTAATTGGGATTTTCAGCAAGAAAACCCAGAGCTACTTATCCTGTGGATTTGATGATTGGACCCCTGTTTAAAAGGTTGTATTTTAAAATTCTGAATCAAGAAAATAATATATTACATTTTAGGTTTTGAACAGCTTTTGCTGGCTGTGGAAACTTTAATTCATCACAGTTGGCACTGAGCATTATCTGAGATAGTGTAATGGAAACTTTTAAGGACTGATGAAGTTTTTAACATTTTACATGTGTATTTGCCCTTTCTATTTTTGAATATATGAGCAGGATTGTAGGGCATTGGATTCTGACCCATATTCCATTACATCCAGGAACAGCCTTTTCATTGGTGTCCAAGAGCTCTGGGTCATTCCATTGGTCAGCCAGACATGTATGTCTATCTCATGTATTGTCTATATTTATTTTGTGAGATGGGAAAAATTAACATGCCTACCATTTACTGAGATGTTTGCACATGCACATTACATCACACATTTAAATAAATACAGATGCATTTATTTCAGCATGTGGCTATCCAGACGTCTATGCTTGCCTGGCACACATCTGGATTACTGAAGCATACGATTTCCACTTGTTTATAACTCCTTTCTTTCTGAACCAATTTTTTTTCCAACTTATCCAAGCCCACATTTCTCACTGGAGATTACATGCCAAGTTTGAACTGTTTTCAGTTACCCTAGCACAAGTTTAACATCTGAAACAATTCTTTAAGCATGCTCTAAACCAACCATATGGATTTTTACCAAACTTTCCAAAAGCTACAAAAGTATCAGCCTAAAGGAGTAATTTTTCTGGAAACTCATAAAGGGACTTAGAAAGGAAGTACCTCTTTAACCATCAAGGAACACTCAACTACCAAAGACTTATTTTCAAGAAGGTCTAAAAGTCTGTTTCTGGGCAAACACATGTCCTGTGCTGTCTTCTTATATTGGGTTGGATAAATTCTGAGTTCAGTCCTAACACAAGTACGATCCCTGAGAGAGTTATTTAAAGCTTATGTTGAAACTCCAAGTTGGAATTTGTTCTCAGCTTTTACCACACTCTCAAAAAGGTCTTTCTACCCGGGAGACCCTACCAATTCTGTGGTGAGTCCTGAAGGAACAGGGTTAGTACACATGGACTTCCAGTCTGGTTGAAATCTTTAATGAGATCAGATCTGCCATAGCAGAAAACTTGGACTCTGGCTTTGAATCCCCTCCTTGGGTTTATGGGCTGGTAAACAGCATGGCAGGTAAAAAGCAGTTTGTGTTTAGGCTGTTCTAATAGGGGAAATGAGAGCAGAGGAGCCTGAGTAGGCAAGCCTGTTAACCTAAGCCCCATCTGGTACATCCTGACAGAAGCAATGTAGATAATTTCCACATGGTTATCCATATTGTTATTCTAACAAGCTTCAAGTGTTGAATTTTTTGGAGCTCTCTTTTCTTTCGAGATATGAGAGTCTTTTTTATCAAGTGGTAGAAATTAGGTTATCTCTGCCTGACAGCAGCAGATAGTGCAAAGTCCTCTGGAAGCTCCAGCAAAAACACTTCATAGCCAGAGCTGCACAGCTCCTGTCCTAACAGGTCCACAAACCAAAAATCCCTGGGGTTTGGGCTGCTGAGCAGGAGGAAGGGTGACACCCAGTCCCTCCTTGTTGAAGAGTTCTCTAAACTGGTGGTGTTCAAGCAAGGTCACAGCACCTGAGGGCTCTGGGTCTCTGCAAAGCTTTTGCAGGCTTTGCTTTTGTGAGCTTTGAGTTGTCAGTATTCCCATGAGAAACTCCACAGACAGCAAATGTAATGGCAAACGTAAGCAGTATTTTAAGGACATAGGTGACAGTGAAACACTATCCTGGTTTTCCTCCCCATTTAGTCATGCTTTTCATTCCACCCTTGCTTGCAGGTGACGTGAATTTGATTATCCCAGCTACTCAACCACCCAATGAAAAACAGCAGCTCCCATCCAGGAGCAAATCAGCATGAAATCAGAGAGCTGACAGTGGTTTCTCAGAAACTGCCTTTAATGTAGTTACACTGTGGACTGGGTTACCTATTCAAACCAAGCTGGACTGACACATCTGACCCAACCGAGCATCGCCGTGTTTGTGTTCAACCCATCCAGCCCTTTAATGTCTCCAGATTACAGCTGTGGTGGGAGGGAAACCTGAGGTGTTTAACAAATGCTATTACTTTATAAGCTTCTGTTAAATAGTTAGACAAATATTCTGTAATCCTTCAGGCTCATCTTAGGTCAACCACATAGTTAATGAACAATGATAACAAATTAGCCAGTTGAAATTGAAGCTTTGGGGAAAATGCCCCATCTCTTCATCACACGCCTGCGTGCACAGACACACAGCCTGTTAAGCATTCACATTTTAGTTCAAACTTACTTGCCACACTCAAGAAAAATAAATTTGCTGCTTTTAATAAGAGGATTGAAACCAAAGGGCATTTAATCTTTTATGATCAACAATATTATTTAAATGCTAGAATACATTAAATCTACTTATAGCAATCCCTCATTACACAAGCTGTGTTTTCTTCCCTAATGAAGCACATGTTTGAAAATACAATGCTACAAAAATGTTTGTAAAAATCTGCTTCACTTTTCAAATGTTTCACAATATAAACTGCAGGCATTTCACATTTTTTATAATTCAAGCTTTAATATTATGCAAATATGTCTTAGCTGAAACACAGAATTCCTGCATTTGGAATTATAATACAATAGCAGAGCAGTGACTGCTTTTCTATAACCATTGTCTTTCTCACCAAAGGCTAAAATTTGTGGCAAAGTATGCAAGCACAGTACTATGGAGACACCAAATAGTCTATGTCTTGCTGCACTGATTAAACAGAATACCTAGGAAATGTAAATAACTGGATTTCCATGCTAGTATTGTAATGATTAGTTCTTGTTTTGTACCAAGCTCAAAAGAATGACAGGCACCATTCGGAAGAAGAAATACAAGTCTCTGTCATGAATATCTTACAAAAACCCCAGTCCTGTATGTGCAGGATGAAATAGTGCAGCTTTATTCAGGTGAATCCCTTCAAGTGTTGCCTTCCATAAAACCCTACATGGAAACAGAAGCAAGAAAGAAACCTGTGGGGTCATCATTTAAGAAGGGTTTTTACCCCTTCCTTTTAAATATTTCCTTCTTCATTTCTGCTTATTGACTTGGTATCCTTTCATACAGAAGGGGTCATTTTTTTCCTAGAACTGTGGAGGATTTTAGGCACCAAAACTGTTGCCATCTTCCTGTCATCTTTCCATTGTCCAGAGACAAAGCCCTGTGAAGGCCTGGAGAAATCTAAGTGGAATATTTCTCAGTGGGGTCCTGATGCAGTAAGGTGCTTAGCATCAGATAGGACTGGGACCTCAGACAGAACCTATTCTGTTTTTAAGTGGCCTGAGGAGGGATGCACTTTGCCTGAAACTCATTCCAGCCCAAGATTGTGAACATAGGGGACAATAGATGGATTGGTGTAAAACTATCCCAGATAACTGCTCGTACATCTTCCCTCTGTCAGTGAAATTTGCCATGATGTGTTCAAAGCCAAGAGGCATTATTTGTGCTGTCCTGGATCTGTTAAGGAATGGCAGGGGGAGGACAGAGATACTTAGGGATTTAAAAGCAGAGAGAACTCTATGAAAGAGATAAAAGGAGTCAAATGCACAAACCCTATTTGAAGTCCTTAAAGCATATGAAAAGAAAGTATTAGACTTACCACATAGGGAGAGCTGGAATTTGTGTAGCTCTGGCCCCTGTGAACTGTAGCTGCTATTTTAGGGGTGGTCTGAGTGTTTGAAAAGCTAGCCTGAATTCACAAAACTTTTTCCTAGTACTTATAATGCTCTTCTTTTTTTTCTATAAAAGTTGGCTCTTTTTGCTGTTGTTGTTTTTATGAACTACATCCTAGCTGATGCATTTGTTGCCATGTTAGAGAGAGGAGAGAACTCTTTGGAAGCTGAGAAATAGAAAGTAATGAAATGTATTTTATACTGTAGCTGTCTGCATCTAGAAGTGTTTTCTCCATCAAGCCAACAGACCAGGTCTTGGACAGCTATGTTTGACCAATAATTTTCTCTGCAATACTCTCTGTATCTTTACTATCTCCTATCTCCTAATAGGATTCTATGGTCAAAGTTTCTTTCTACTATTTTTTTCTCAGTTTCTCTCTAAGCAAAACTGAGCCCAATATGGATGAAGTCAGTTTTGAAAATCAATGGCTTCTGGTGAGTTTGTACTTTGGTATCATGTATTTCTCCTTTATTCTGTGTATCTAACATTTAAAAGACCTATTTTGATTAATACTGACACTAAGTTCTGCACAGCACTATTGTTCATTTCAGTATGCCAGCATTACAGATCAGGGAAGGGCCCAAAATATATAGTTTGTTGAGTTGCCTTTCAGAGCCTTAACTTGACTATTGCATAATAATAATAATAATAATAATAATAATAATAATAATAATAATCCAAATTAGTCTGTTCTCTGGACTTTGCAACATTTTGCTGGTGCCTGATAATAGGTTACTGACCAAGTAGATTATGAGTGTTTTCTATATCCTGTCAGCTACAAATGTGTTGAGGAAAGACTTTTTATTTCCAATTTGTCTATTGTACTGTGTGTACCAGAGCACAGCACTGGGAAATCTGTAGAGATGAAAATGAGACAAGAGAGGGTTGCTCAGACCTTTCAGCCATCCCATGGGTTTGCAGCTGTCTCACCCAGTTTCCCAGTTCCTCATCAGAAGTTTCATGAGAGGATCACACAAATGAGGGTCTCTGTAAGTGTCAGAAGGGTGGCATTGTGACCATCTTTTGAGAGAAAAATCGGGACCAATGTCTGCCACACATTTCAGTATTTCACAGAAAAGACGAAATTCATGAGGTCCAATTCCTAAACAGAAAAAATGTTCAGTTCCCAAGAAAATTCACCCTGATAGCCTGCTCACAATCCTCTCTCACTTGTTTTACATCAATACTATAAACTTTTGTATAAAGTTGAGAACAATGGTATTTCTTTGCCCATGTATTGGCTGTGTAAAGTTGAATATTCATCTCCCACAGTTGCTGGCTCAATGCTGCACACAAATTCTACCTCAGGACTGTGAGTTTACTGCATTCTTTGCCTCAACAGAAGCCCTTCTCTTAAAGAAAAATAGCAGGTGGTTTGTTTTCACTGATGGGTGTGGCGATCCTCTTGGATAACATCATTTTAATATCATCTAAAGAAGGCAATTATACCTTCTGCTCACAGTCACTATTTCCACTATGCCACAGATATTGTAGAGCCATGTTGTTCAGATGTTAGAGATTCATACAGATTAATTATTAACAGTGGCAAAATTAAAGGCAAAATATTTTTAATAATTCTTCTGTACTTGAAACAGGTGCTGGGAATATAATGTCATTCCTCAATCATATAAACATCCTAAGAAAAAGTCTATGCATGTTGTGGTGGGACCTGTTACAAAGGAAGCAGAGTGACCTAATTAACTGCACCTTTCATGACCTACCATGCTGGCCCTTTCCTGAGTCTCAGAGAATATATTTTTATATTTATATATTTGTATATTGATGACTCCAGAGCAGTATTTAAAAGCAAATGTGCAGAAAAAAAAAGCAGACCCATCAGGAGGTGTGATAAGTCTGCTGCTGGAAAGATTTTCTATTAGGTTGAAGGCAGTTTGCCATATTTAGGAGATTTTGTGAAATCTTTTTTCAGCATTTTTCCCAACCACCAGTATGTTCACTGCACAAGCTCTCTAAGCAGTAGTCTGGAAAATAATTGTAAAAGTTACTTTGATGGCAATCAAGTTGGCTGAGTATTTCTCTAATGCACAGATCTCTCAATAAGTCAAGTGCAGGCATTTCAAACAGAGCCAAGGGAAAGATTTAACTGCTTTCAGCACATAACTGAATGGACAGGAAGATGCATTTCTGTGCATGCTCATTTATATCTTAGTTTCTTCATTGATATCCAGTGGTATTTCTAGGATTCTAGGAATCTAGGATTCATATAGACTATTTTTAATGATTAATACATGATTAAGGGATTTTTGACAGGGGAAATTCTATTTATTTTCCAGGAATGTGAGGCTTGTAGGAAAGTCTTGATTCTGAAACTCACAGTGTCATGGAGTGGCCACGCTGGAATCCCAGATCTCCTCACCCAGGTGGTGTTTGTCAAGAGCCATAGCTGCAGTCACAGATGTAATCGAGCAGGAATCCAGTTCCAGCTCCAGCTCTGTTTCCTGCATTTCCCAGGGACTGTATTGTCTGGAAGTCAATGCACAGGGACAACCAGAGAATAAACACTACATCCAAGGAAATCTGCCACATAAGCCTTTTGAAATCCAATCTCACAGTGTTGTTCTGATGTGAGTGAGTTCTACTCAACAGGTATCACAAGTCAAGCTCGAGTCTTTGCCCTTTTAGCTTCCATGGGCAGGATCAATAAAAGGCTCTGCAAAACACTGGATTATAGACTGAGTAGGCTGGATGCAGGAGCCAAATTAACAACCTGCCATGGTGTAGAAAGCTGCAGATTTGCTCTGATGAATGGAGCTCATAGTAATTATTTTTTTTTTCGGAGTGCGAATTGAAACATTATTGTACAACTATTAGTTTCCAGGAAAAAAATGTAATTGCTTCTAGATGCTGCTCGCTGTTTTCAAGAGCTCTTTAACCTTTAACTTTTTCAGTACAAAGGAAGCCTTGCTGTGCAGTGAATCTAACAAGACCATCATTTATAGCTGGCAGAGTTCATTAGTCAGTCGTAACAGTTTAATTATTAGCATTTTAATGCATGAGTGTTTAACTAGACAGAACAACAGTCTTTTAGGTACAGCTTGAGACTTCTTGAAAGAAAACCAACTAATTGGTGCTGTTGTTTATACTGTGGCTCAAATTAGACAACCAAAATTCAAGAAATTTAGAGTCAGATTTTGTCACCCATTAAATTAACAGTCTATTTGATGGCCCTTTCAGTACGTTTCAGCTTTAATGAAAATATGTCTCTTTATAGCAATAAAAACTCTTTCATCTTTTGTGTCTTAAAAAAATAGTTTTGGTGAACTGGGCAAGGCCAATTTCTTTAGTTCAGGCCCTGACTCAGAATCTGGTTTTGCTCTGAGCTGATTTCTCTTCAAGCCATCTCATCTTCCAGAAATGAAGGTAGAGTGTCAGCCATGGGATAAGTTTGTAGTTATCTGAGGTAAATGAAGTTTGCAAATTAAAATGTTGCATATATTTGAAAAGAAAAATACTGTTCAAAGAATACTTTTTAAAAATTTTATTAAAATGCTTTCATCAGTCCATTTTTCATTTTTTGAAAAATACTCAATGAAAACTTTCTTCTCTACAGTTTCAAATAATTTTTCAGTTTGTTTTTTATTTTCTAGATTTTGCTCTTGATTTAACCCCTGTAGGGGCCCATTTTTTTTCTCCCTTTTTTTTTATGGATTGCTGGAAATAACAGTTGTGTGGGAGCTAGAGGTCTGAAGGGGGATCTTTGGGAACAGGTTGGATTGCTTGGCAGATCAAAGGAAGAGAAGTAAAAAAATGTGGATGCTTATCAGAACAGCATTTCCGGACCCTCAAAGAATCTCATTTCTGAGTGTGGACCAAAGGAAAATATGTGAACGTGGGTTATCTTTGTTATCTTGGCATGGCAGGTTAATGGAGCTGGCAGAACATGTACTAAGAAATCCTACAGTGTTGTATTGTCCCATGGGAGAGTGATGCCACTAAACAGTGCCCTGACACACTCTGCTTGTGGTTTTTGCAGTGTGCAGATGTTGAGGGATAACTTCTATTAGTCCTTTTCAACCTCTGTTACACTGTGACCAGCAAATAAGGCATGACACCATTTCCTCCTTTCATCCACCTTTGTTCTGCTTTCCCTCTGACCCTTCCTTCCTCCCTTCCCATCCCTTCCTCTCTCCCCTGGAGCATGATGCATAGGCATAGGCATGCATAGGCATGACGCATGGAGGCATAGGCTAATAAGACAGAGGAACACTGGTTTATGGTATTTTGTTAGGTAAAAGGGAAGTGTGCAGGTAGATTGGCTGGCTATTTTTGTAAATCCTGGCATTCCAAACTGATTTAAATCAGTGGTCCCACACTGGTACATACCATGATGAATCTGCATGGGATGCCCCATGACCTGAGAGCCTTACTCTGAGGGCTTCTGCAAATCTCAGGGTGCCTGACTACTGCCAAATTATGGGATTTCAGGAGCTGACCCCTCAGATTGCTTCTCCACAATCTGACAGGTAGTGGTGCACGGCTAAAAAAGTTTTGCAGACTCTCAATGGATCTGTGGGGCAATGCTACTGGCAATTTTTTTAACTTTCCCTGATAAACAGACCTTCTCTGTGCAACATTCCTGTGTTTTCTGGATGATGAAATGTGTTGCAACAGGACTTAAATATCATTTAAAAACTGTCCCTGCTTACAATTTATTGCAGACTTCTTACAAGGCTAAATTAGAAGGTCCAGGTTTTATGGAAGGAAGAAATACCTATTCAGGTCGAGCGTAAAATGACACCTCTCCAGTTCCACAAACAGTTTATTAGAACTCATCAATTTCAGCAGGATATTTAGAATCAGAAATAAACATTTGCTGTGGAAGAGCCTTTTCCCTCAACATTTCCAGACACAATGTGTCTTTAGTCAGACAAAGGGCTTTTCTTTTTGAAAAATGGTATTTCAGAGCTGGAAATGCCAGCTCCCTGGTGCTGTAGCTGAGATGTAGTTTCTGGAAGTCTCTTCCAGATGTGAAGCTTTAAGGAATTAAGTTATATTGGGAAAATGGATTATCCCTCGTGGAGAGCATTTTATCACCTCGTTAGGTTTAGGAAGCCCAGGTGATGGAGAAGAGTGGGAGAAAGAGATGCTTGTACAAAATGGTTCAAATCACAAAACAACAGGGAAAGGCTGTCAGATAATACACTCATACTGCTGTAAAGTCTGTCTCTGTGTAGGACTGTGATCAACATGTCATCATTTAATCAAATTATTGGATAAAGGAGAACAAAAAGACAGAGCAAGCCTGGATTGTCCCTATACTCACATTGAGCCACTAAGTAAATGACAATTTTCTGATGGCAGACTGAGTCCACACAACCAGCCAGCTTCCAGACAGTGCACTGCCACCTGATCTCTTGGACATGCATTTTTACACTATTTCTGCAGTTGTTTTTCTTGATTCCTCTGCCACTGTCCATCTGATTATGCTTTGCCTGTGTGTGAGAGGGAGAGAGAGGGAGAGAAGGGAGAGAGAGGAGAGTGTGTGTTTTGTACATATCATCAGATTTGAGCTTGCCCTCTGAGGATATCAGTGCCCTAATTAGCACATCAGTATTATGCAAAAGGTAGAAGCATTTCTGGTTCCCTTTAGTCACAGAGAGCTTGCTTATCCCACACACTCTTGTCTCAGAACAAGGGAAGTCTGTTCCTGGTGTGGCTGATTGGTGTCCCCTCCCTGCAAAAGGGACACTCGTTCCCCTTGGGAATTCCTCTTGAGCTCTAGAGAAAGTGGCAGCCTGGTTTTCTATAGCCCTATTTACATCTGTGACATCGTTTGTTTGCTGCTGGAGTCAAGGCTACAGGTAACACAGAAAAGCAAACCCCTTTGCACAAAGGCTTGTAAAACACCCTGTATTGGCTGTAGTTTTTACCTGTATGCAAGCGAGGGCTGAGGGTGTTTGTCTGTGCTGGAGCTCCAGATGTTAAAACATGGATAAAAGCTTGTTAGGATTGTAAAGGAAAGCACTCAGAAATCACAAAATGTCAAAGCTAAGGCTCACTTATAAATCCATCCTTCTTTTAAGGTATGAATACCAGTGTAGGCAGCTTTTAATTACACAGCCACGCTGTGTTTTTCCTAGATGTACATGTGAGGTAGAGTGGCTCTGTGTGCACATATATAGAGCTGTGCAGTCTGGGAGAGCATATATTAAACCCCTTCTTCTTACCCATAAATAGAGATGGTTCCACACCAAAACCCTAGCTTCAAGCTAGCTACGGACCTTAGGGAATTCAAAATCAGAATCTGGATTTGGATCTGAATTTAGCAGCTTAGGCCCATCTGCAATAAATACATACAGGATGAAATGTAGATAACTGAGATATAAGGCTATATAGACTTCAAAGTGGCTCTGATAAAATCATGATAACCACAAGAAAGAAGTGGTGTGTGATCTCAGATGAGATATCCCCAAGATGTCTATACAGCTTAATTTTCCCACATTGTGTCCTTTTATCTTCAATGGATAAAAGGTGAATTATTATTATTATAGGCAGTGCAGTAGTAACGCCTGTTATTCAGGTTGTCTAACACTTTCCATTGTTCCCCCTCTAGTCACTTATAACTTTTGCAGACTTTAACCTTTCGAGCTGAAGTTTCCCATACTTGGTGTTTGCCTCAGGTTGAATTTGATGGAGAATAGACATTCTGCTTTCAAGACTGCAGCAAGAGTGGTGGCAATAAATCATGTCAACATTTGCCTCTGCATTTGTAAACTGTCATTTTGAGATAGCTGGGGAGAGGACAAGGGAGCTAACAAACAGACAGCTTTAAAAGCCTGCACCATCACACTCATCAGAGAGTGATCATGTTAAACCTCGAGTGACAGAAAGTCAGATAGCAGGTGGGTGGGAGACGAAGGAGGGAATGGCATTTCTCACACAGTGGCACCTGTGCTTTGCCTCTCACAAGAACAGCCCCTGCCTCAAGAGAGTAATCCACCTGCTTTAATATCTCTAGGATTCAGTTTTCACATAGCAGAGCAAAACAATAAAAGGGGTCTAAGTCTGAGAAATCTGCACAGCCTGAGAGCTGTCCCACATTCCCCACCCAATCAGCAGATAGGAGCTGTGCTCAGCCAGCCTGCCATGCTAGCTGATAATTATTGTTGTATTAATTGGTGCTGTCCAGACTAGACAGAATGTAAAAGATCCCACTGTGTCCAATAATTAATGTTTTTCCCTCACTGCAATGTCATTAATAAGGGGTTCCTCCAAGAAACAAGTAATTGGATGGTTCAGCTTCATTAGGGTATTTTTAGATAAGGTTTGGTCTAGAGACATATAGGAAAGCTTATTATGTTTATTTAGACTGTATTATCTATTGCTAATGTGTTATACTGATTTTGTATCTTCCACATTCTCAGGGATTGTAATGATAAAAGGAATGCACAAATAACGATTTAAATGAACAGAAATACTGCTTTTAATTTGGCTGTATTGAAATGATGAACAAAATGCCATCTCAAAATAAATATCACCAGTATCCTATAAATCTCCTGTTTTCTCAGAGACATGCAAAGCTATTGTCACAGAAAGACAAAAGTCAGATTTTACTAATTAGAGATGAGCACAGTGGAGCGCTCTTGTTTTGGCAATTATCTGAGCAGCTTTGGAAACTGGAATGTGTAAATCTGGGCTTGGAAATGACTTTGAAAAGAAGACTGAGGGACTTTTTCAGGGGTATCATTTACATGGTCATGTATGACTTTATTATTCTGCAAAGATGCCTTGGGAATCTGACTCACATGAACACTTGATATGCAGGCGAGCTCTAGACCAGGATGTGGCGGATTTACACAGGAAACATATATGGCTAGTCAAAACAGCTCTGTTTTACCACAAAGGAGCTTTGCACATGCTTTGCAAGGATTTTATGTGGGAGCTTATTCCTGAATGTAGCACACAGCCAGTTTTTCACAAACCAAAGTTACTCTAGTTAAATTTTTTTGGAGCAACTTAGCCAAACTGGTCCCATTCACAGCTGCATCCTCCTTAATCTCATCACAAGACACAGATCTCCCACTAGGAAATAATAATCCACAGTTTAGTGTCTGTATTATACTTAGTGCAAACACAAGAGACCACATTCCTCCCAAAGTAATTCTCTAAATATGAGAGATCTTGTTACAACAGGGATGCACTCGGCCCAGAGGGTGTCAGATAGTGAAACGGGCTCATCACGCCATGCTAAATAAAAGCAAAGGAAAACATCATCAGGGAAACTACTCAGAGACTTAGAGGAGTTCAGTTGATCCTAATTAAGTTATTGTGTTGGTCAGCATTTTCAGTGAGTTGTGCAAAGGATACAGAGCCAGAATCTCATCTCAAGTATTTGCAGATCTAGAGCCATTCCATTAACTCCTCACTGTGGCAAATGAAAAAAGAATTTGCCTCCTCCCTCCCTGCCAGATGCATCTTTGCCAAGAATGCTGCATATTGATAGCTCTGTGCAAACTGTTGCCATCAGTGCTATTTTAAAAACAAGAATTCTCATAAACAATATGCAGGACTTGTCCAGACAAATGTCTAAACCTGTCACAGTAAGTTCACCTCACAGAGAAGTGAATGCAGCTCCAGGAGGGGAACCATGTTATAATTTTCTATCATAATGGGATGTGATTTCAGCTATCATATTTCATTAGTATGAATTGTCTTTAAAAGGTACAAAATTCTGTTTCATGGCCTGCCCCAAAGTCTCTGGACCCCTGTCTGCTGCAGGATAGGAGAGAGGAAATCACATGTAATTCTGCTGAAGTCAGGGGTGTTACACCAGCACAAATCACAGCACAATGATGTCCTTGGTGTCCCGTGTTCCTCAATAAGATTCACAAAAGTAAATTCCATTAGCATGTGTAGAAATATGTCTTTCTCATAATGATATGACTATAAACTTTTGTACTTGAGAACAGTAGCAGAGAGAGACCCCTTGAAAGCCAGATATTGATAGCTTGCTTTATGTTTAAAGATGTCAACAGAATACAATGGTTCTCAGCATCCCTATTAGTTATCTTTAGTAAGAGAGAAGAAGATTTAAAGTAAGGGAATGAGGTTTGCAATGTAACAAGATAAAGTCATCTCATGCAGTCTGGAGGATTTCTTTAATCTTATTTTTAGAGAAGAGCTGAGGAGCTTTTGCAAAACCGGCTTGTTTGGATTCAGTTCCTATTTTATCTCATCCACGAAAGTTTAAAGTTGAAGAGGGAAACAGATAAAAGTTTTGAGCAAAGTGAGGTGGTTTTACATTGCACTCATCAACCTTCTTAATCTAGTTTTGCTTTTGTAAAACCAGTTTTAATCCAGATCTCTCCTTATCCAGTCTACCAGAACATGACGGATGCTACAGAGGTTTGGAATTAAGAGACACTTTTTTAAAAAGTTATATTTTCTTCTAGTTTGCATCTAGAAAATTGCTGAGGGTATTTATATTCTTTTCACTGACAGTAGAAGGGCTCATAAGGGATCATTACTTATAGACATAAGTCAAAATATTTCATTTAGATTCTTTCATGAGGAAGTTTCTCCCAAAATTAATTTTGCCCAAGGAAAATTTCAGCATTAGAAAAGGACCTCTTTTACTTTAGTGGATTTTTAAAATATTTCAACCAGTATGAATACTTTGAATCCAAACAAGGATAATTTTCTGTATTCAGAAGTGAGTCTGCATTTTACTTTTCAGGCACCTGATCTTAGTTAACAGAGAAGCTCCTCTGTATCCAGAGAGAATTTTTTTATCACTATGGGAGGAGTGGGGATGAGAGAGAAAATATCTTCATTTTAGTCATATAGAATACAATCAGGACTCTGTTTTTCCTTTTCCCAACATGATAGAAAAGATTTATCACTGAAGACCTCTGCTAGGAACACCTTTTTGAGGATGGAATCAGTTATCTACTCCAAAACAGGCAATAGTCCAAACGACAGGGGAAGAAATCGCTTCAGATAAAGTTTTATAAGTTAACAATTTCTGATTAGCATTGCAATGGCTCCTCATGAACCTGAATCCAAGCTCCCAGAGCTGTCAAAGAACCACCAGACTTCTACATTTCTCATTAGCCATTGCAGTAGCTAAATGAAGCATGAAAGTTGATTCATTTTACTGCAGTCATTCACCATGGCCTTTGATCAAGGAAAACATTTCCCGTGCGTGTCCCCTCCTTCTCTTCGGGGAGAAACAGGTAAATCAACACTCATCTTTCTGGATTGCCTTGCATTATCTGATTCATTCAGTACTGCCAAATATTTTTGTCTTGTCTCCAAAAAGCTCCTGGGGAGAAACGTTGAAGTCCTGAAGGACCTGGGGCCTTTTCCGAAAGCCTGAGCATTCTTAGCATTTGTTCCTACATCTCTACAGCTCCTGCAGGCAAAGATTTACAAGCTCTGTCCTTTGCCTGATATTGTTCAACAAGGAGGCTGCTGGAAGAACAAGAAAGACAGAGTGGTTTAAAATGCCAGGAGTTGGAAGGTTATACCTACTCGTACACCTCCCTGCTATCAGATACAGCATCTTACAGATTTATCAGTGCTCTGCTGCAATGAGAGTGTGGCTTCACAGCTGGAATGCACTGGCTGAGTCAGGAGAGGCTGTGCTTGGCTCTCTTATGGCCAAGGGACTTGGAGCCAGTCCTGACACACTTTCAGAATATTTGCATGGACACAGGCTTGGCTTGCAGAGCCAAGCACAGCAGTGATGACCAAAATCAGCAGTGTCTGCACCAGCCCCAAAGGGTGTGATCCACTTGGATCTGACCACAGGGATTCAGAAGCTCCAGCCAATAATTTGTAAAGAGGAATAAAACCACAAACACCAGTAAGAACCATAACTCAGCAGTCTGTTTGCTTAACAGCAAAGGTCAGCTCTCCACAGCAGAGGCACACAGTAGCCTAGTTTAGGGTTCTGCCTTTTCTGTTCAAAATTACATGTCCTTAATTCTTCAGGAAGCCAGTAGCTTCCGTGCCAATGGGCTCATCCAAATGTACAAATCAAGCAAAAATTTTAAAAGACAAAACTACTGTAGTGATTTCTCACACAGAGGTTTATTATTATTATTCCTGTCCTTGCATACAGGAGATGCTCTCTAGCACACCCCACAGAGTCTGGCTACCTGCACCAGTAAAATCTTACAGCATCACTTGTTAAGTGCTCTAAACCCCAAAATCCTGTTTAAACAGGCTGTTCCTTTCCCCCTGCTGTGTTGAGCTCCTGTGTTACCACAAGGAAAATGCATTTTGATTACCAAAGGAATACATGATTGTCCAGCTTCTCCCATTGTTTGTTGCAGCTTAAGCTGACAACCCTTCTATGGCTATCACCCAACCAGACTGACTGCTTTGAAAATTTGTTTGAAAACAAATCCTCCATGCCTTGGGCAATCTGGACACCGACACCAACGTTAAGAGAATGGAAGCAAACTTAGGAGGGAACATCCCTTGTGCTCTCTGCCAGCCCTTGAATTACTGGGAAGGCATTCCTACAAAAAGGGCCTCCAGTCAAGTTGGTGAATGGAAGAGCTGCCTCCAGAAAAATCAATTCTGTGTGGTAAGAATCCAGTGCCTCTGTTCTGGAGGCCTTCCTTCTTTGAAGCAGAAAAATCAAATGAAGCTTCAAAACTTCATCTCATCTCTAAATTGTCATAAATCTTATTTGTTCTATGAAAGAAAACAGAGTAGGCTGAATGGGTAAGCAATTGGCTGATGTGCTCTGGAAGTCCTGCAGCTTCCAAGTACAAGGAAAATCCCTTCCCATATCTCCAGAAGGTATTTTATTTTTTGTATTGCTTGGGGTGCTCCCAGTTTTCACAAAGAGGGAATATCACATGTTGACACTTGTGGAATCATTTTTATTTACACATTACTTGATCAGAAAATGAGCCAGCTTTATTTCAAGGGGATAGGCAACACCAGGAGGAAAAAGAAAGCAGGGATAAAGCCCATACTGATTGCAAACACAATAAATGATACACAGGCACACGCACAAAAAGGAAATTGAAGAATGGAATCTGACCCTCCTTGAAATGTAAACTGTATACAGATTTACTTCTAAAAATGAACAGATGTTTCTGAGATTAGGGGAAACTACTGTATAAAACCTCTGCTGGGTGCCTAATATTTTAGATTCCACAGCCCACGGTTCCTAAAGTCCAAGTTTCAGAACCCTCTCTTCTCTAGTAAACTAAGAAACAGTCCAAAAGAAGCATAACTTCTTGCATCTCTCCAGTTCCTGATTTTTATATTTAGTTCCCAGCATTATCAGAGATCATTTGCTGGCATGAAACCCAGTAATCTGTCATCTCGTCCTGTAACGTTGCATAACATTATCCTTGGCAGTCCTGGAAAGAAGACAAGCCTGTTTGCTAAATAACACACATGTTTCCTCCCACAAGATATGCACAGTCAAATTCTTCAGGAGACATCAAACATGACTGCAGTGGATGCACGTTGCTAGACTGATGAATTTTTAGATTTTATTTTTTAAAGTATATTTGCAGTGGAAAAAAAACCTACAGAAGGAAACATATAAGATTTTACCTTTTCACCTACCTTTTGAACAGAAAAAGGTTGGAAGTCAAGGTCTTAAACCCCTTACTGACTCACTGGTGAAGAGGGTTTATAATGCATTTTACCCATTTCACACATGTCCAGTGCCTGAGAGAGGCACTTCAGTGTAGATGTTACATCTGCTGCTCAATTCTCAAGTACCCACTCAAGGCCATGAAAGTACATAATGAATTTTGATTTTTTTTTAAGGGATATTTCCAAACAGAGCATTATTATAGTACCTTTCAAAGACAATGCCTGTGTGAAAAGGTTTCAATTAGTAAAATTTATGTTAGACTGATGTGTCAAGGGACTTGGGAGATAGCTGATGAGAAACCTGCACCTTTGTTTATTCAATGTTTATTCAATGCCTGATGATACAGCAACAAGTAACACCTCTATATTCCTGTTTCTAGCAATGAGAAAGGCCTCATGGGTTTCTGCATGCTTGCAAGTATTACAAAAATATTCTATTTTTGCATTTGGAGATGCAAGAAACGTGCACTCAGCCTCGTGCTGTGATGTGAAACTCCTGTTTTCCAAAGTACCAGAAGAAGCAGAATGTGCTGGTCCTGTCTTCAAAAGAGAATTGCAAAATTCAGTCAGCCTTTCACAGTTTCCATACTCAGCATCTTTGAGAGCAGAACGGAACCCATACTTAGCCAGATGTATGTATCTATATTCACATACAAACATGTATATATTTATACACACATGCACACAAAAGAGGAGCTGTACTGTTTTGGTGAACAGGCTCACTCCTAAAGCCTTGTGGGTTTTTTTAAATTAAATGAAACAAGTCAATTTGGGAGCTATCAAATGCAATTTAGTGTTTTTCACACACCTCAGATGTGTGGTACTGACTCCAAAGAATATCAGCTCTGCCTGGGAAATGTGTTTGTAATATTGATGCAACACTGCCCACTGTTGTAGTGGCTAATGAAGAGATAAGCCCTGAAACACAACGTTCCATGGGCTCCTGCAAAAATTGAACTGTGAGTCTCTGATGTGTCCAGAGTAGGAAAAAGGGATACTTCTCTGTTTTAAATATTTCCTCTTTACAGTAGCTGATTTCTGAAAAATATCTTAGTGTTGCATCATTTATAACTCTGTTAAATGTAACTGTTAGTTTTATCTAAAGTCTCCTCGATGAGTTGATGCTGTTATTAACACAGTTTCATGGAAACAGAAGTATTTACTGATTTATGTAGCTAAATAATTTCAGTTCTTTGTATATTTGTCTCTGAATAAGGTCTTTAGCTAGAATTATTCCACTGAAGCTGAGACACCAGCTGTAAACTGGGTGGTCCTTAATATGCAGAATTAATAGAGCTACACATGTGAGCCAAAGACCACAAAAGTGTCTTCAAAACTCTTAAATTACTTCAAGGAGGTTTGGATCAGACCAGGAATTCATGGATAGAACTTCATCTCATATTATTTTAAAGACTTATTCACCCTCTTTTGTTTTCTCCCAGGACTATTTGAAATCATTATGTAGCTAAAAACAGAGCCAGAAAATTAAAATTACCAACAAAAGAGTGTTTGGGGTATTTAGAAATCAAAACATTGGTTTTAAATATATATGTATAAGTACAAAGAGCACCTGGGCACCTCCATGCTACAAGGCAGGTGTCTAATGGAAATTATAGTGTTTCTGATTTACTCTGAGGCTTCTTGTCTATTTATAGCCTTCAAAGTACCTCCTTTGCAAGGATGGGAGGCACCACGGTGTGATTACCTTTCCATGTGCATTCCATATGCAGTGCAAAGTGATGTAATTGCTTGATTGTTCTTATTAGGCTTTTACAATGTATATAAACATGGATGGCATGGTGCATAAATCTAACAGGCCAAACAATTGGCATTAAAGCCTTTATTTGAGTTCACAAATGAATCCAATGCAGAGGTGGTGCCAATCACCACGTGATTTCCACTCTCCTGCTGTACCTGGTGCTGTACAAGTAAGGGCAAAATGGGTGGGTGATGTTTTCAAGTGCCCAAAAGGCTGAAACAGATCCCTCTGTTCCCAGTATGGTCCCTGCTGCCAGAATCTAGCAATTAACTTTGTGGGGTCACTGAAGTGTGGGAGATCCTGGAGATGTGGCCTGTGTTGTCCCAAACAACCTCCCATCACTGAGGAGCAGGATGTGTTTGCTAGTTGAATTATTTAGGAGCTTGTTATGTGAATTATAAATCAGCACTTTGCAGTATTAAGTCTAATATTGCATGATCTCCGGTTATTAGGGAGACTTGCAGGATTAGCCACAAAGGTTAGGATGAAACAATACAGAATCTGGCAATTTGTGTGCAGTGCTGGAGTTTCAAGCCATATACAACAAAAGGTGGGGAAAAGGAGTTTTCTTCTCTTCGTTTTTCTTCCAAAAACACCAGATTGCTTTGTTTTTCACACACAACTTAGAAAAGAGGTTTGTCTTGAGATGCCCAAGGGCAACAGAGGAAGGGACCCACTCACTGAACTTGAGCAGCACCAATATTTTTATGAGTTTTAGCAAGTATTTGTGCAGTGAGAAGTTTGCTTGAGGAAAAGAATGCAAAGTCATGCATGTGGCAAGGACTAAGAGGTGAAAACAAAGCATGGTGGATTTGCACAGGAGGAAACCATCAGGCCTGAAGGTAGAGGACAGCAAATTAGATGGCCTGGGAAAAACCATAAGAGCAAGAAGAAAAGAAACACAGAGGAAGAAGAGACAAAGGAGTAAATCCAAGACAAGATGCAGAGGAAGGCTGAAAAAATATAAGATAAAGTCAAAAATAATAGCAAGATTTGCAAAGGAATTGAGAGTAACCCATAAGGCCTCACAAAGTCTATGCAGTTCCTGCTTATTTCTACTTTCTCACTGCTTCTCTTGTTCTGTGCTACCGGCCATCACTTTTAACAAAAAATGTAGGATTATGGCTCACTGTAAACATAATTAGCAGATCTAATGCTTCTGCCACTGCAGGGAAGAACAAGAAATCTCTGATCTTTTCTGACTGGTTATTTAGTGAAGCACAGGAATGAAATCTGTCAGTCTTTTGGAAGGTGGATGAGAGGCTGGACATGCACTGACAATGGGCTGCATCCAAAGCACCGTGGGCAGCAGGTCAAGGCAGATCCCAGCTGGAATCCTGTGTCCAGCTTTGGTGATCCTCAGCACAGGAAGGACACAAACCTGCTGGGTGAGTCCTGAGGAAACCACCAGGATGATTACAGGGATGGAGCACATCCTCTATGAGGAAAGGCTGAGAAAATTGGGATTTTTCAGCCTGGAAAAGAGAAATCTTCAGGGTAATCTAATGGCCTTCCAGTACATGAAGGGAGACTAAAAAATAGAGACTTTTTACAAGTGTTTCCTGGCAAAACCAAATGCTTTTATTTGTGATTGGTATTTTTCTGTCAAGCCAAACAGTGAGGAAGGAACCAAATTCCTCAACACTGCTGAGGGGAGCTTTGGAAGTTGGTACACTGGCCACAGAACAAGCATGCAAATTCACAGAATAACAGAATCACAGAATCACAAAATAACAGAATCACAGAATATTCTCAGTTGGAACAAGGATCATCAAGTTCAACTCCTGGCTCTGCACAGGACCTGTGAGTAAAGGAGACAGCTTTCTGTCAGACCAGTGCAAACTCTGTAAACCCTGCAAACAAATCTGGCTGATTTACCCCGAGCCAGATTCAGCACCTTTTCTGCACCTACCACCCACTAAAGTCAACCTTCAAACAAATTCTCCTTTTTAAAGCTGGGAACAGCGCCACGTCATCCTCCATAACCAACACAGGCTAAGTAATCCAGCCAAGCAGTTCTATGGCTTTTAACCTCACCCCAAAATATCAGAGGTTTGTATTTCCACGGGCTGTGCCAGGCCAGCTGCTTGGGGCTGGTCCCATGGGCCCCCAGGGCATGCTGGTGACAGCTGCCCCTCTGCCACCAAGTAGCATCAGGACTTAAACTTGACAGATCAAGACTTTCCTGGTATTACTTTATACAGCCAAACCCAGAAGGGTGCTGGGACACCCCCTGCCCCTATTGAGATTTGGGGTCATGCTGGAGACCAGCCCCCAAATCCAACCTGCACCAGCTGGAAGCCACCCATGCCTCACCTTGCCAGGGAGAGGGGAGGACCTGGGGCTCTTCTTGCTCTTGTTTTCCTCTGCACACCAAAACATATCCATCCTAGAATTTCTGAAGAAGGAAATTGTAAATGTCAGTGCCTTATCTTTGCTCAGCAAACACTTTGCTGAATGCAGCCCCGTGTTTATGGAGCACAGTGATCTCAGGGTTGGGGCACCTTCAGTCTGGGAGTGGTGGCATCAGGAAAGGGAGAATAAACTACTGCAGGACAGCACAGAACTACATTAATTTATAACACTCACTGTGTTACAGGCAGCAGCCTCAGATTAACGTGGTGTAAATTATTGCATGCTACTCATTTGGTGGGGTTTTTTTCCAAGCAATTATTTATTTTTCCCTGTTCCCCACTGTTCTGAATGCAGTTATTGACAAGTAACAAGGTATGGATTGTTATTGCTTTTTTTCTTTTTTTTTGTCATAAATCCCTGTAGACATTTACTTAGCGTGAATTAAATCACAATCATGTGTCATTTATTTTGCATAAAATGAGACATAAGTAGTCTTAATCATATAGCTGTAGAAAGAACAACCACACCATTGTTTCTCATATTTGAACAATAATTCTATATTTAAACTTAAATATTATAATTAGCAGCTTTGTTTGCCTTGCTTAGAAGTAAGATAGGTAAGATTGACACCTCACTTTTGACACCAGACATTAGATTTAATAAGCATAATTTTCATTTATTTGAGTCTAGACTGATTTTTTTATCAATGTATTTATTGTAGAAAGCAAATGTACATAAAGAAAGTTGGCATATTTATGAAGAAAGCTGAAATGACTTTTATGTGTTGCTTTGTCCAACTGATAAAATACCTACTGGCATGAAAATACCTATAACAAGAGCTGAAATCACACCAAACTGTAATTGACATGTGATTTTAAAAAATGCTCAAAGTAATAATATACTATCTCGTAAGTAAAGATTCTTCTGTTCACTCTTTATCCATTTCCAAGAATCTTTTTGTCATGTAAATTTGCATTGATTAGTTTTTAATTTGACTTTCTAAAAATGTGCTCTGAATACTTAATTCCAGCAAAACTACATTTTTTTTTTTGCTAATATTAATAATAATAATTGCAGCCCACAAATGGAGATGGATTTTTTTTTAATACACATAAACTTCAGCTATTTCAAGGATCTTTCATTTTGCTGTTACCTATTTATACCCCCAAACCTTCTCTGCTTATGCAAGCAAACCTGGTGGTTGATGAACCAAAAATCACAGTGTGACACACAAATAAGTGAGAATTTTGTCAAAAGCAACCTCTGTGAGGATGAGTTCACTGTAAGTCTGATGAAGGAAAGCCCTTTCTGCCATGGAGATCCTGCTCTGAGAGAGGAAGGAGCAGGGTCTGGTGGGGAAGGGCATTTCCTGACTCAGGGGCAAAAGCTGATGGGGAGCAGCTGCTCCTCCCAAAAAAGTGAATCTGAAATCCAGGGGATTTCCAAAGCCTGGAACTGCCCCATCACTCGAGTAAGGGGATGCCAGGGCAAAAGGGAGCTGTTCAGGTGCAAATAAAATCACTGAGGGCAGAATGTGCTTCTAAAATTTACAATAAATCTGGGGAGAGGAGCTCAGCTGTCAGACAAGAGAGGCAAAGAGCAAAAAACTGAATAAAAAGCAGTAAACTTTAAGTCTCAGTAAGGAGAAAAAAAAGAGCTAAAATGAATTAAAATGTTACCAAATTGTAGAAATACAGGTATTTGTGCAAAGTTTGAGGTTTTCTCCAACAACACCTTAAAAATACAAATTTTTTTTCTGTTTAAGATGTTATAAGATACTTCACAAAGAATACTAGTTTTTGATGTATCTTTTAAAAACAAGGTAGACAATTAATTTCCCCTTTCTGGACATCCAAAACCTCACGTATTTTTATAAAGTTACATTCATAGCTGTATATTTTATTGTTCATACATTACTTTTGAAGCAAGCTTTTCATTTCTTTCCTCCTTTAAAGCAAAAGCATATCAAATATTACAGCATAAGCATAAAAACAAATTATGTTTGAAATAATCTAAAGATTAAACTTTATTTTTCTTAGCTGATTGTATTATTTGAACAATAATATTTTCAAAAAAAATTATTCATCTGCCTGATGAAAGAATGTACCTGATACATATTTTTATTCAAATATTACTCCCGTGGAATACTGGCAACATTTTATGTTTCAGCCTAAGCTACAAATACCTTCAGAACAAATCAAATGTCTTTAAAGAATATTTCTGTTTGAAAAGGAATTAAGCTTTCCTGAAAGAATTTTAAAGGTTGTGATATTCGCAGTCTGATAAAGCAGCACCTTTAATGAAATTCTAATTAGCAATTTCATGCACTTTGCTATTAGTCATATCAGATTAGTGCACATTTTCACAGCCTTCCTTTAATTAAGTGCACTTATTCCGAGTTTCAAACACTTTCCTTATAAGATGAAAACTGTGCTGAAATGTTATTTAGTAAACAGCAGACGTGTGAAAGTAAAGGTGCGTCTCCATGTGCTGATGGACGTTTTTAAACTGCCCACAGATGCACACAGCCCTGGAGGCTGCCAGCTGCTTCGGGGGCTTTGTTTGCTGGGTTTTGTTTGTGTGCATTCTGCACGTGCCTTTCAAAAGTGAAAAGGGATGAAGACCAGTTTTGCAAAGGGCTCCAAAAGGTGCTCAAAAAGTTTTTAGCGGCTGCCTCGTGTGTAATAAAAAAAACAAAATTTGTGTTTGAAAAAATTCAGGGAGCCCAGGCTGCTGCACCCGTGTTTGCTTCCCTAGACAACACCTTCTGTCACATCCTCTTGCACTGCTGCAGCAGAGGTTTTAGGTGTAAATCCAGCCCCTTGGACCCATTATTTTACCCACCCAAATCATCAGCAAAATTCCCACACATTTCAGTGGGAATAGGTTAGGCCTTATCTCTCATAAAGGATATTGCATTGCAAAGGCAAGTACTTCTAAAATACTGTACATAACACTCATCTCCCTGCAAGCTGATTAACTTGTGGTCAGCATTGTAAAAGGTGAGAGATTACCAACACTGCATTAATTTACAGAACACCTTGTTTTGCATGATAGGAGCAACACAGGGAGTGATTTAACATACATAATGATAAGCAAGTCTATCATGTGCCAGTAGATAAAGAATATAACGTGTTTCTTCCCCTTTCTGCAATGTGTAGCTGTAAAAACACCAATGCGTTCATTTTTCATGGTTTTCACGTTTATAGATAAATATATGTGAAGGTTTTCTCATTCCAGAGCAGAGTATTTTGTTTTGTTTTTAAATGCTGCTTCCCAAGCTCTGCTCCTCGGGTCTGTCATGTTCCAGGATTTCTATTGCATTGTATTAGGTAATTGCACATGTTTTTAAACACGTTCTCTTGCTGATGTCATTCATTTAGACTGTAACATTTCTGACATTTTTAGGTAGTCCCCGAGGCCTCGTAGCCCTCTTAGCAGGGTCCTTTCAGTGAGGGGTGTTTGCTTTATGATTACTGACTGACATCTCAATAACTTGGAACATATTGAGCAGTGCATGTCTAGTGAGCAGCTTTTTTAAATGCATGGTCCACTTTGTCAAGTCATGTGTGAGCCATAATTTAGGCTAATAATTACCAGACATGAATGCTATGAAACATTGATGTCTACACTTTTTTCCCCCCTCTAAGTACTGAATTTTAATACATCAGAAAAGGTTTTCCTAAGGCCAAGATAAGCCCCCCAAAAAGCTCATATGGAAGCACTTTAAGAGTGATAAATGATTTGGAATCTGCACTGTCTGCTGATGTACATCTCAGGAAAGAAAATTAGAGCTAACAGGTGTTAGATAGGGAATGGTGAAGCATTTTAATAGAATTGTCAAAATGTTTGTCCCAGTTGCTGACATTAATGCATGCAACAAGAAATGTAATGCTGCACTGCCATTAAATGATTGCTTGTTTAAATTTCAAGTCGATGGCAGGAAATCCTAACTTTGCCCACTACTTCTCTGTACAGGCCATCCCTCCTGTGCTTTCCTCTATGATTTGCATCAAAGTGTAATGGTTATATGGCTCACGTCTGCATGCTTTAAATAATCCATGCCTGTCAAATTTCATTTTTTCCTCTCAGATCAGAACCATCATAACCCCTTCTCCGCCAGCCTTGAAGTCACTACAAATATATTTGTACATTTTGGGGGAAATAATTTAAATACTCCGAGTTAAGGGGTAATTAATCTTTGAATTATTTTCTTACTTCAAATGTATTTACTAAGTAATCTGCATGAATTTGTCATTATTGTGTATTTGTGAGGTATTTTCCATGTAATCACAAAGTATTTACATGGTCATATGAATCCTGTAAATTATAATGGTGCTGGGTGAAGGGGTACAAGGAGGGGAGCTCTGCTGCCTACTCTAAAAAGCTTTTCCAGAAATCTTTGGAATTCTCCTCAGTGAGGTAGCCTGAAAAGGCAGCAGAAGCACGTCCTTTAGAGATTACTGTGATTTCTGCCAACAAAAGAGATTCAATATCCATGTACAGTTCAGCTGGGTGAAGGGGGAGAGGGGAGTGCAGATAGTGACTTTTTTTTTTTTAATCTCTTGTTTTAACGGTCAATCATTAATTTAAAAGTTGCTGTTATTTTTCAGAGGAACCGCATCAGTTTGCAGACTGCTGAAAGCTCAGCATCCATTCATGCTTCAAAGACAAAAGGGAGATTTCTCTGTCTAATCTTTGCAGAAGCCTAAATAGGATGTAGCCTGTAGTCAGACCATCTCTGGCTGTAATCTTGTCAGAGCTCAGCACACATGCACAGGCGTGCTCACACACACACAGCTTTACAGCCACAGCATTAATAAAGCCATTTCTCCAGCATGGTGAAAGCAAAGGAGCAAGCTGGGTGTATTTTAAAATATCTGGGAGACAGTAAACAGATATTTGGACAAATGAACTGATTTGGAGTGAGCCTACAGTGGGTCAGATTAGAAATGTGGGTGGAAGAGCCTTGGATATCCAGTCACAGGGGAGACGTCCTGTGCTAGGAGAGCAGGGCTGTTTCATCCCTCACTGGCATCTTATCTCTCCATAGAGCCTGTGGTTAAAAGCCAGTGCCTTTTTGGAAGCTTTTCCTTACAGATGAGATATAAAAGCAATGCCTGCCTAACCACTTATATACATTAATAATCCCACAGTGCTTTCCAAAAGAGGAAATATTAACCCAGGCACCACAACAATATTCTGCTTGCTTATAACCCTCATACAATTTAAATTCAATCTGGTGTAATGTTATTTTTGACTTCCTGACCCAAATCTGTGTGTGTGTGTGTAGCTCTGAGCTGTTAAGCAGATGATTGCTCCAGTCCAACAGTAGATCCATCTCTCTGGTGCCTTGGAAGAGATTTCTTAGCCTGTGTTTCAGCGAGCCTGTCCTGCAAAATGTGCTGTATGTAAAACCTTTGGCTGAACACGACACAGCATCCACAGGGCCATTTTTACAGCACACACACATCCTTCGTTTCCTTTGGCTGCATCATTGCCAGAGCCTGCAGATGGAGAAAGGCTCTCAAATCCCTCTGTTGGTAAAAAGGCGAAAGTGCTCCAGCAATATTTTCCTCTCCTTTTCTGCCTACCCACACTCCCTTAGACTGTGTCCAGCATGTGTGCGGTAACAAAGTGCGTTGCTCTGAGTGTCAGATCCAAGAAATGCACTCTCATTTCACAAACAAACGCCTGGGACCTGAAAGGACAGGCACTGTCTGGGTCCCCATCCTGTCCAGATTGTCCCCCAGTCATGGGAATTGTCCCCCAGTGATGGGGATCCACTATAGCTGCACCATCGCAGAGGGGGATCCCCTCAGACCCTGCCTCTGCCAAAGCAGATGATGAAAATTCTAGGTGAAAAAGGAAAAAAAAAAACCTAGCTCAATAGAAGCTACAAAAACCCTAACCCTATGCCCACAAATTCCTGTTTTTGACCATCCTAACAAGCAGCTATAAGAGGTTTTAATGACACATATTTTAAAATACAATGCTGAGCTTGTGTATTTTATTTCAGTACCATCAGTGCAAGTGGCTGCTATATTTTAGAAACTTTTTTTGTGTGGTATTTGAAGCCAGTTATTTTTTCCATGTTACTTTTCCTTCCTCTGCATTACAAAAGCATAGCTCGTGATACAATAACTGTAGAAATGAACCTAGACAGACTCAGACTCCAAATGCCTCAAGCCCACTGATGTGGAGTTCCACAGGTGATCCATAGTGAGAGAAGTTTGGTGTATGTATTCTCTCCTGTCTGTATTTTTTTTCATCTCTGTTGCTAAATTTAATTCAAGTAGGTAGTATTTTCAGTATCCTCACCTCTGTTGTCACCACCCTCTCACCCACCTAAGGCTTATTCTTTCCTAAATAAAAAATTCCATTTAATTACTGATCAAATATCAAAGATGGGGCTGTTTGGGCACCTTTTCTAAGAAACAGCAATTCAACCTGGAATGAGTCAGAGGATTGCTAAGATGACTCTCATATTTGGAGCATGTTTTATGAAACAAGATGAAAGTTTTTTTCCTTGCCCAGCTTTGGAAAAACAATGTGCCTGAAGTACTGCAGGATGAGCTAGACTGCAATGTTTAAAGACGAAGAAATTAGTATAAAACCAGTCATGAATAAATAAGTGGAGGCTTAGAACTGGAAGTACCTTGCTCCAAAAGGATCAAGGATCTGTAGCAATCTCCAAATTACTGGTTGCAAGGAAAGGCAATCACTTTCTACTGTGAGCTTTAATACACTGGGAAGCAACGAAGGAATTGATCCCCAGTACACAGGATATCTTCTTCTGTATTGAGGATTTACAAAGGTTGTATATAAGTAAAAAACATAGAAATCTGTTTCATGAGTACCCCAATGTCCTGTGTGACCAAGACTAGAGGCAAACACCTTGGTTTGCAGCTCTCCTCTGAGCTGGTGTGGAGCACACACTGATTTACTTTCCTATTCTTGCTGCAATGCAGGATCAGCCTCCCAACCCTTTCTGGAAGACAAAACTCTTGGATGACAGTGAGAAACTGTGGTGGCTCTGAAAGAGCCATCTCACTGGGACTGGGGAGGATAAATGTGCTGGAGAACCCCAAGACTATGCTGCTAATGGAGCAGATGAAGCCTTGCTTTCATTTCTGCTCCACAACCAATTCAAAACATTGGAAATTTTCCACAAACATAAAGAGAGAGGGAGGAATGAGTACACAGGGAATAGAAGATTCAAACATTGGTCAGTTCATAACACTTGTTAGAGTTTTGACCTTATTTTTTACATTTCAATGCACAGTACATATTGGTTGAATAAAATGTCTTTAGGAAATCAAAATACTTCTGAGCCCAAAAGATTTTCTAGGAATGCTCCATTCTGATACTTCACAGTGGCTGTGTAAATCACCTCTGTGAAGCTTTTACATTGGAAGGAAATAGTCTATTGTGAAAAAAAAAATTATTTCCTTAGATGTCCTCCCCTCGTATCCTGCACTAACAGGAGGGTGTTTTCTACACAGGGTTGTCCTTTTCCCTGGGTGCTGGTATGGATGGTATTGGCTGGACCTTGATCACACCCTGCACCTCCTTCTATCAAAGCAGTTATTTGGTTCCCTCTCAAATTGGACTGAGGGCCTTATCAAATATCCCGGGTAAAGCAAAAAAACAAAACCCAAAGGCATGGAAAGATCACTTGCCCAAAGTCCAAAAGCATTGCCCAGCCACTGAGCATCACCATCCAAGTGAAACCTCCAGATCTTCCCACAATTTACCCGTTGGCTCTGACCTTCAGGCTAAGGTTTATAAGGAGTATCATCAGCAGGACTGAAAACAGGAGGAACAGCAGCAGGATAAGCTCTGCTGCCTGCAGTGGGAGCAGGGAACACAAAGATCAGCTCTGTTTAGTTATCAACCCCAATGGCCTGTCACAGGCAGCTGGCCCCTCCATTGGCAACCAGCACTGCTGTGAGTTCCAGTCTCACAGGTGCTTTTTCCACTGAAAACATCCCTGGTAGTGAATTTCCAGTTAACTAGAGCCCGTCTGACACAGGAACCCCTGTAGCTGCTGATGGGGTCAACTGGGAATGTTTCTGAAGGTCTGTCCCTCCCTGTGAACTGATGAGATGTGGGGGTTTATTCACAGGGAAAACTAAACTGTGTTGGGTGAGTGAAAGAAAAGGTGATTAAGTGTGACGAGACATCCTTCTACAGACAGGCAGCTCATCAGGGGGAACTCAGTGACCTCTGAGGCCATGAGAATTTATCAGAAGTGTCTCCGCTTGTGGAGGAGAAGACACGGACCTGTGCCGACCTTCAGCTGATGCAGGAGGAGCTCTGGCAGTTTGTGTTGGCTCAGGAGCACTCCCCTGATCCCTGTCGAGTAGCAGCAGTGCTGCTGCCTCCCTGGAGCTGAATAATCTCTCTCCCAGCAGCTCTGAGGCAGCGCTGGAGCCTGCCCTGACCCCGGGATGGTTCCTGCGCCGGCAGCGCACCCTCCCCGGGCTCAGCCCAGGAACGTGCACATGAGCCTCACTTGAAAGAAGCATTTCACCCAGACAATATTTCTTGCTTGAAGCAGTCGCTCTCCCCACAGCATTGCCACTTACCCAGCACGGGAATGCTTTTCATTAAACGCAAATAACATATTTTCTATCGGCGCGAGCCCACGCTCTTTGTGCCATTCATCATTATGCATACCTAATATATTCTGCAAACCCCCAATTCTCCTGCTTTCTGCCTTTCGAGGAATTTCTGAAATCAAATGGAAATATTACACCCCTGTTTACTTTTAAACATGTTGGGTTTTTTTTCCAAAGCAAATGCATTCTGTGTTTTAAGTAAGATACCACCGTGTATTTATGGGAGTTTAATAAGTTCTTCCATTAATAACATAGACAAACTAATTTACCAGAACATGTCTGTTTTAAACTTTGGGAACAAAGAGTGGGAGTATGAAAATCAATCTTTCCTTTGTACTTGAGCCACTGACCCATTAAAGCTTTGAAGATCATTTCTTTAAGAAATTGTGAGGAGTTATTTAACTACAAACAGCAGCTACCTTCCCATTCCAGCTGCGTAATCAACCGTAATAAATTAGAGGAGGAAAAATAAAGGTGCACTCCATTTTTTTTTTTATAACTAAAAATTCTTAATAGTACTTTGACAAATCGGCCCAGAGCTGAAAGAAACCCTCCTTCTTCCTGAGACTGCTGTTTAGCACAAGTTAAAACATTGATTAAAAGCTTTTTTTTTAATTTAATTATGGTTCAAAAATGTTCTTAGTTGCCCAGGCTTAATTATTTAACTCAAATTAATTGTAGAAGTTACCCATCACCAGAAAAAGTTAGCAAACCTGTGAACTACAACATTAGTAATGGCTGCATGTATAAAAACAAAGAGCAACTCCTTTTTTGCTTGAAAAATGAACTCCTGATGGCATTACTTATTGTTAGTTATCATTAATGACTATTTCACAGTTTAACGCTGATAATGTGCTCAGTTATGTAAGAGTGGAAATTTAAAATAATCTTCATCTTAAGCTTCATCTCGCTTAAGCAATCTCCATGCTAAAGCATCATAATGATGTTCTAGTTATCAGAAACTCCAGTGGAAAAATTCTGTAGGGAACGTCACTAAAACCTGCTTGTAAAAGGCAGGAAAATGCCAGCATTTTAAAAAACTCTAACATGAGGATAATGCAAAATTTTTTTAAAATACCTCCTTTGATTCAATTTTGATGGGCTGTACTTATGATAAATACACAACTGTTTTCAAAGTCTTCACATAACCTGAAATAGCATTTGTATCTTGCTGGAAGTGTACGGTGCTCGGTGACAGAGGACAGGAGGTTGACCCTGCAGCATTTCCCAATTCAAAGGCTGGAAAAACCACATCAAAGTGGTAAAAATTCAGATTTTTTTTTATTATTTTCTGCTTTTCTAAAGTGTTTTTGCTAAATCTACCAGGGCTTTTACCCTTTCCAAACAAGGACATGAGAAGTTCCTTCCCCTGCCCACACAAGATGTGCATGAAAAGAGAGCTTAATAAACACTTTGCCATTTTATAATATATATTATACTGGAATTCACATTTCCAGAGAGGTTTTGGCACAAAATGTGATCCAGTTTATACCAGGGAGTTCAGCCACTGTGCCAGACAGTCACTGCCCACACAGTGCAGGGACTGGTAACTCACTGCTTATTCATCTGCACAAGACTGGGGACAGTTCTAGACAAACCTGCAGCCATCTGCTGCTTTTTTCTGCCCTCAAAGGTCCCAAACATTTAGATTCAGTTAACATATTGGGCAATATTTTGTGCTTATATAGTTCAGTCAATTTGATTTCAATTGGAATTACCACTTGTTTTCTGGTTTTATATACACAAGTATATATATTTCAGGACATTTGTATTTGCTCATCAAACAGATCTGTTTATTAGTCTGAGAAATGCACAGTCCAGCTACATCAATTTGCAAGTCTTTAGAAGATTTTTCTTTAGTAGAAGTATCCAAAAAGGCATATTCTGAGTAGGTGCATACACTTCATGTGGATCAAGGTCCAAGTTCCAAGGTCCAGTTCCTCAGGGATATTTAGAGAAGTACATTTTATTGATTGAAGGATTAAGTTGCTTTGAGGATCTGATCTGAAATCCTCGGCTTCACAGACTTCAGAGGAATGATGCCATTTATTACTGCCATGGGTCAAGTTCTTGCCTCCAGGGCCAGCTTTGACCAGCTCAGTGTTCCCTGTCTAGGTTGTTCCAAAACTGCCCAAATCATGCAAACCTTTTCATTAAGGCCAACCACACCTGGAATTCTCATGAGAACAACTTTTCCCTGAGCATTTCCCTGATTTATCTCATTGGGGCTGGTTGAACAAATCTGCTGGAATCTTATTAATTATTAATTTTTTTTACTGCTTTTGGCTAAACGAGCCTCTTGAACTTGGTTTTAAAAAGTCTGGGCACATAATATTCAGACAACAGGTTGCCTGGGAACTCTTCACTTTCTACTGTTTGCTACTCATTATTCATGATACACCCATCAGTCACCCTGGAGCACGTGTCCATCCTACAGGTAAGTGAGCACCATCCTCAGCAGGAGCTCCTGCTTTTTGACCAAAACCCAGATGAACAGTCAATACCATGTTTAAACACATGCCAGAGTCCTTCTCACAGCAAGCAAAACATTCTTTAAACAGATAACAGCAAAGACAAAGACAAACCCATTTTCAATATTCCAATAATTACTTACAGCTAACGAAAATTGTGGATTCCCAGTGTTGCCAGAAATAAATGTCCTGATTACCCAGCCCTTAGACACAACTCGTTCTAGTTCATTCTATCTCAAAAATGTGCACAAATCTATATTTTTAAATCTCTTTTCTTCTGGTTTCTCAGAAACTAGAAAGGTTTCTCCCCAGGGGAGAAATTTTAGTGCAGTCTGATGCTGAAAACAGAGAAAGGTTCATTCGGTGAAGTTCAGAACTCCAAAATTACACCTGGAATATTTCTTCCCTCCATTAATACTGGAGATGAGAAAGTGCCAGAAAAGGCATAAAATATGGTGGACAAGTGTTTTGAAGACACCTAAGCCACTGAAGAGCTCATGGCCCCTGGACACACAAACCTGAACCCCTAAGATGCTTCTGAATAAAAGACCATGGTAGAAATACCTTTCTATTCCCATTTTCCATTACTGGCAAATTAATCATATGCTAAAAAAATTACCTTTAGGGTTCCTTTCTTTTCAAATCAGTGTCATTTGTCTTAGAGTATCCATGTGATTTAGCTGTAGTGCAGTTCCTAACATCATTAGAACAACACATTTTTGTGTCAATTAACAATGTACTACGAGGTCTGCCCTTGCAACTATGTCAACATATTCTTCTCCACTGGAGATCATGAAATACAGACGGCAATAGTGTTAAAAAACAAGCTTTTAGATCCATTTTACTTTGTTGCAACACTGCTTTGCAGATACTGAATTAGAGCCCATTTAAACCATTCAAGCATATAATCAAATTTCAGTAATGAGTTATTAATTAAGCAGGGGCATCCAATTCTGTGCTAACTGCCTCATAAACAATCGACAGGAGATTTGTGAATTTTGACTTCCTGACACTATTAAACAAATCAATATTAGGTTTCAGACACAGCAATTCAGACAGTTTTCCCTGTTATTTGGCAATCGTCTGCCTGGAATACTAATGAAAGAATTAAGAGCTGTAGATTTTGCATGTGTTCCATCAAAAAGATCCTTATCTGTGGGGAATTGGGGCCTGATTTGCATGGCAGAAGACTTTGCTTTTGTAGGTACAATTTTTCTCAATATGTCACTCATTAGTATTTATAAACTACAGAGCAGTGAAGCCTTCAGCCCCTATTCATAATGAACAGTCATATCCCTGCTGGAGATACAACTGAACAAAGCTGTTTATTTATTTATTTATTTAGTGGTCCTTTCCCTTTTGTAGCTAACCCAACCTGCAGAAAACTTGCATCTAAGGGGAGCTCTGAGCAACTTGAATTTCATTTATCTTTTTGAAAGGGATGTGTGTATGTATATATTAATATTCACATATATGTATGAATGTATGTACTCAATTATTTGAATACAATTAGCTGTGTAAGCAACACCTTTGCTTACACGCAGCAATTCACTGCGTAAAAATCACCTTCTAAATTTTTTTTTATGTCTTTCACAGATTTATTTTTAATTTCTCTCTTCCTGCTGTCAGAATGAATTCAGGCCCCAGTTCAGCCAAGCTCTGGAGCTAAGCAGGGCTTTGCTGAATGGGGGATTAGTGCTGTGCAGAGTGCTGGGTTAACAGGGCTGCAGGATGGAGTCCAGAGAGCAGCACAATGCTGCTGCCTCCTCCTCCTCCTCCAGCCGCCCTTTGCTGCTGCCACAGAGTTGAACTTCACCCAGGGATAAGTGAGTGTTTAGTTTTCATAATCACATGGTCTTTGGCCCCTTAATGAAGACGACAGCAGGGGCTACCAGCACCTGTTGAGGTAATGGCTTTTGTGAGGATTATCTGCCTGCCGAGGACGGGGCTGCGGCGGCACGTGGCCAGTTCTCGGGGTGCTCTGGATATGCTGAGCCCAGGGTTTTGGATGGTTTTAGATGGAAATTTCTGGCTGCTCTCTCCAGAATCAGCTGAAGCAAAAATATGACCAAACCCCTGACCTAAAATTTCTCCTCCACTTGTATCTGTTGTTGAGTATTCTGCAAAAACTGTGGCTTAGAGACTCTACAGGAGGCTCTTTTCTCACATCAGTTTACTGTTTCACAAGTTATATATAATATACATTTTCTGTTAGTTTTAGTATCTCCATCTCAGTCCCAGATGCAAAAAAAAATGCAGAAAGGTATATTAGACCTAAAATGAAATTAATATTTGTTACATACACCTCAGTTTCTAACACTAAAACAGCCTCCTGCCAGCAGAAACACTGAATCTTGTATGGTTAGCAAAACTTGTGCTGTATTTACATAAACAAGTATCCAACAATTTAAAGGATAAAAGCCTCCCTAGCACAGAAATCAGTGTGAAAATAGGTCAGAGACCAAGCCTTTGGAAAACAACATTGGCGGGTAATGATAAAAGTACTGTGGAGTGATCAGTTCCAAAGTGGGTCAGGATTCTGTCTGCAGGAACAACTCTCCTGCTTTATTTCTCCTGTAGAGTACTAATGTGCAAGCTACACCCCAGGACCCCCTTCTTCTGCAGACAGAGGGGAAAAGGTTGTCTCTGCCCCAAACAGCTCCTAATCAAAACTACAAATAAATTATAATGGACGCACAGAGTCAGAAAATGCTGTCAGAGGACAACAGAAGGAAATTAATCTACCTACTAAATGGCAGGGGGAATGTAGGACTGTATACATCTGAGTTTTGTTTTATTTTGCTTTTCTACCAGCCTCTCTCTCCCCCATTATTTCCCTCTCTCTAGGATCTTAAGACATCTAACTCATTAAAAATCTTCTTTTTAATTATCTGCCAGGAAAAAAAAATTAGCATAATTAAGGACATTGAAATTTAGATTAACAACCAACCTAATACATGGCACTGCTTCCAAGAAGAGAACATTTCTTTTAAATCATCATAGACTACCCAAAGATTTGCTTTTGGTTTCTGTCTAGATTTCTGTTCAATATGGCTCTGGGAACACATTTGAGCACGTCACTTGATCTGTTCAGCAGCGTGCTCTTGTTGGTTTTTTTCACAGAACCACAGAATCATTGAACGGTTTGGATTGGAAAGGACTTTAAAGATCAACTAATTCCAATCCCCTGCCTTGGGCAGGGACACATTCCACTAGCCCAGGTTGCTCAAAACCCCACCCAGCCTGGCCTTGAACACTTCCAGGGATGGGGCAGCCACAGCTTCCTGATGTTTCCCCATAAATTTCAAAAGGAGCAGCATCCTTCTAAATGCTTGCAAGAACAGGGTCTCACTGACCTGAGGTGAAGCAGGGGGTTTCATTCACCTGCTAAATCCCAGATCCACTGGTGAGAGACTGAATTTCACAGGCTCCCTGTATCACCAGTGCTGGAATGACTGCCTTTCAGGTCTGGGCAGTCTGAGTCCTGAAAATGCAATTGAACATAACAAATAAGTAAAACTGGCATATGTAAGACAGGAAAACTTGTTTCCTTAGCTCACTGATAAAAGATGTGTGTTGCTCATTTGGCTTACACACACACACACACAAAATTTGATTTCTTGAACACTGTGTGTTCTCTTCTTGCCACATTTTCAATGACCCCTTGGAAATTTCCAGGTCACTGGTCAGTTGAAGCTCACCTGCCAGCAGAGGAGAATTGCCATGGAAAGTGTGTTCTGCCAGCCGAGGGATCCAGAGGATGCAGCCTGTCCAGGGGGAATGCTGAGCAGTCTCAACACCAGGGCTGTGCTCAGTGGAGGAATGTGCTGGTAGGGCTCATCTCCTGTAGGAAATGCCAGAGAAACTTAAGGAACAGTTAAGTTCCTTAACCAGAGACTGGCTGGGGGGGCTTGTGCTGCAATTGCACCCAGTAAAATAGATGTGTTCTTTCAGTTTTGACATGTTTCTGATAGTGGCAGTGTGATAAATGTGCTGAAAACCCAGTGAGTGCCCTCATCCAGAGCCACCCAGACCTTTGTGTCTCTCATCTGCACCCATTCAACAAAGTCTGGCATATCCAGGTGTTCAGAAACCTTCACTGGATACAATTCTCTAAGCAGCAGAGCCAAAGCACCCTTAGCATTGCCTCTGTAAATCCCCACTCTGCTCTAAGAGCCCCATGCCAGGGGAGGCTGCAGCAGGTGCATGTTCCCCATGGATGCTCCAAGAACCATGGGGCTGAGCTCAACACACAGCCACAAATCTTAGAGGAAACCAGGTTTCAGCAGCTCTGCCTCTCACAGAGCTGTTTTGCTGCTAAGGTGAGAATATCCCCTCAGTGTGGAAAAAATATGAAGCCTGAATAAATTAAAAACGAGAGCTATGTTACACGTTACTGTCATTTAATTAACATCTCCTAATGTGTTGCTTAAGGAATCAAGGCTCTATCAGGATAAAGCCTATAAGCATTTTCCCTGTTTAATCAAAAATGTAGATCACATCACATTTTATTTCTTTAAAAAATTACACACTTATTGAAAAAGCTATGATTAAATTTTATATTAAGAGCCATTTCTCTGAATTAATTCTCCTCCTAAAAATTCAGTGTCAAAGAAGAACATGGAAATTAGTGTATGAAATTTGGAAATCTGCAAGGATAGATAGATGGGTTCATTTGACTTTATTAAATTTTGTTCATTGTACACTGATAATGACTTGACAATATTTATCCCTATAACACTCTCTGTGAGTATTTCTGACATTGTAGTTTGGACTAGCCACCTCTTCTTAGACAACCTGGCAATTCCTACTGAAAAAAACTCTATTTTTAGGTTTCCTATCTTCTTTCCTTTTCTTTCTTTTTTTAGTTATGGTGGAATTGAGTTATTTGGACTGAAATTGTGTGTGTTGTGTGCCTGCTTCTAGTTAAGAACCTATTTATTTTAGTCGTCACCATTCAGATCAGAGGCAGGGCAGGGATGCTTTCATATGTTTTGGAGCACAGCATGAAATTTAGATAAAGTGAGGGGAAGGAAGCCCAGCATCTTCTACTGTCCTTGTGAGGACCCAGACCATAGAATGCTTCACTATTGTGTGCTTGGCCCTGGCACACTGAAATTCAAGATACAATATTCAGAGCCACAAAGAAAAGGAGAAAGAAGTGCAAGGTGCAAACTTAGGGACAGATATTTTGAAAAAGCTGTTTGAGGTTGAAAGCACAGGCATTAAAACAAAGGTGACTGAGGAAGAGACATGGACCCAAACACGGGATCGAGCTCAGCCTTCAAAACTGCAAAGCACACTTAACTTGGAGCTGGGATAAAGAGGAGCTTCAGGCACCAAATATATTGTTCAATTGTGGTACCTTCTGAAAATTCAGACCTTTTGGACTAGTTACCCAAAGAAATGGACCTTGGCAATTCAGTTCATATTTCCTGTCACAGTCAGACTCTGCAAATAATGTCACTGATGTTTGTGGACAGAGCAAAGCCAACAAGAATGTCACAGACACCTCCAAGGTGTCATCAGTCACTTCCCAGAGGATAATGTCAATGGGTACAGTAAATTAGATATGGAACCCATGTTCAATAAGCAAAATGTGGTGCTAAATTGGTGCCCTGAATAATGCCAGAGGCTGATGAAAAAAGAATAGTGTGTGACTATGTAACTGCAGGCTGTACCCCCTTGGGGATGCACGAGGGACTGACCACACTGCTGAGCACTTGACTACAGCCCTACTTCCACTCTCCCACATGCAGGAAGAGTGGGTGGGTCATCTCAGAAGAGGTGGGTAGTGCCCTTCCTGCTTGAAGGATCTTGGTGGGTTGGGCCAAAGCTCTGTGATATTGTGGTTCAGGTTTTCTGCTGCTGTCAGTTCCCTGTGTGGCATCAATGGCAAAATGGAGTGCCAAAGCTTCACCTGGGTAAGCAATGTGAGCAGCTTTTATCACCCTCTTCATGCAAAGGAAAGGAAAAGTTAGCCTGAAAAAACATGTTTTCTAAGGGCTTAATTAGGTTATATTAATCTGAATTTGTATGAAACTGTGGCTGGTCTTATTAAACCATAAAGTGTGATGGAACTACATGAAACCTTCACCCTCTACCTGGCCAGAACATGAATGATCTCACAATAGCTCTACAGATACACTGTTGATTACAGAAGTTTAGTATAAAATAGAAGTAATAATAAGAATAAAGAAGAAGAGGACTCCAGTCTAAAAGAATGATGCTTTAGCTGTTTTATTTTATTAAAATTACTTAGCCAGCTAGACAGGGCTTGCTTTTCAGTATCATGTAAGCTTTTCTTGAAACCCAGTCCAGACAGAAATAAGAGTCTTGAAACTTAAATTATAGGGAAACAGAAACTCTTCTGGATGGAAGATAATCAATCTTGGTGTTAACACCTCCTTTTAAGGCTCACTGGTATTCCCTCTGAGCTGTGTGGTGCATCTGTTTGCACAAGAGAAGGTATGGATGTAGGTAGGTGTTGTGCCTGGAGCTACAGAGACAGGCATCTCTCAGAAATGGACTGAGTGGACTGGTGGCTCCACTGGTCCTTGCCTGGACTCTTGTGGTGGCAGGTCTCTTCCAAAAAACTGCCTGACACCTCTGCTTATAGCTCTTGGCAGGTCCCTCAGGTCTACTCATGCCTCCGGCCACTGCCTGTGATGTGGGAATATTGATGTTTGCCCAGATGGGGCTAATCCTGTACAGATGTGTTCATGCATGTCTGAAATGGACTCAGTCATTCTGGCTTTGAAAAAAGATATCAAACAGGCATCTCCCTGGCAGGTGTTCCTGTCTTAACTGACACATGCAAAGGAATTGATATGATTGGCATTTTGGGAGTACAAGGAAGAAAAATCACCTTTCCATGTTTGAGCATGGTTGTTTTATTCCAGAGGGAGCTCTTTGGTTTCTGCCACCTCAGTGTCCTTGGCAGGACACCTTGGAGTGCACCAACTGACCATGAAGGGAACTGCTGGCCAATGCTCTTATGGTTTATATTTAAATATCCAGAACCAATGGAATGACAAGTACAAGGCAAGTTAAGCACCCACACTCCAAACAAGATCTGCTCATACAGGATAACCTGTAAAAGCAATTGTGACAAAACTTCTCCTGGTGAATCAGAGATCTCTTTGTTCAAGACCAGGTTGGATGGGGCTTTGACCCACCTGGTCTAGTGGAAGCTTCTCTCCTCATAAAACATCTTTGCAAACCAAGACATAGAAATTCTAGAAACAGCCAGATATCTCAAGAAGATAGTCTCGAAATTTTAGCTGTTCTGTATCTTCAAATATCTGATTCTTTAGTGTAAACCTCAGATTCCATTTACAGAGTTATGTTTCTTATAACATTATTTACATAGCGGTACAAATGTAGGCAAGGTTTTGCAGATCGCTAAAGATAAACTCCTTAGGGAGGAGATGGTTTAAATAAGAGCAACAATTAATATAAATTCAACCTTTCTAAGGTTAATGACAGTTTTTAAATGTATACCTCATTTGCAAAAAAGATGATGGTGAACCACTCCAGCTATTGAATTTTCCTTGGCTGATAAACACACTTCTTACGCTGGAGGAGTGTGCACTTGCATTAAAATGTCTGGAATATTCCGGTTTACCCAGCTCTGACACAGCATTTGACTCGCTAGGAATGTCATGCTTTGCATGAGAAAGGCACATCTTTTGTGGGGCTTCAGATATTGCCTTGTTTTAACAACATCTGCAGAAACAAACCGTGATAAGGATCGCGCCTTATTGTGCATGAATAACTGCGCTTTTCACGCTTTCATGGGAGTCTGGGAAAAGAAGAGGATGATCATCAGCTGTGTGAGAGAGAGACATCCACCCATGAGTTCTGCAGGAATTATGAGCATCAGTCACATGGTCTGTGTGTCCACACAGGACCCAGCTACAACAGGGACAAAAAAGTCCAAAACTGTGATTAAAAAGATGACTTTTCCAGTGCCTGCCTAATTGTGGCAGTATCTGGAATTACCTCATTCATGCTTTGTGTATCTCTGTGCATCCCCAGAACAGTCCTGCTGCCCCTGTAGCCCATGCTGAACTGCAAAAAAGCTTTGTTATCCCTGGTATTTACAGTGGCTGTGTCTGCTGCCTCCTCACACCAGATTTTTGTACAATAGCCTGGAGGTTGGGGAGGGCAGAGAGGGATCAACTCCTCATTCCTGCTCCCAGGATTTTGTACAGGTCATGTTTAGTAAGACCTTACTACAAATCATGGGGGCTGAGGGCAGTACCAAGGTGACTCCTCCTGAGAGATGAGTTATCAACAGTAGTCCAGCCAATCATCCTCTCTGGGCCTCATCCTCATCTGCAAAAAAGTGCAAAAAGGCTTGCAAAAATCACTCTTGCACTTCTTTCTGCACAATTCTGCTCTGTCAGCTTCATCTCAGCCTGTAGATGGACAGGGAGAGCACTTTTGGGGCTGGGTGGATGTCAATTCCCACACCTTAGGAGAACTTGTTGAACTGCACTTAGCATTGCCTTGTCTCTGGGTGCAATGCTCCAAAACAATAAAGGTTTTTTCACTTCTGGTAAAGTCTGCTTGAGAAGTGAGACCTCTCAGGCTATGTTAATATAGCTGATGTTGTGTGAATGGAAGAGGAGATTTCCAAGGGCAGAGGGGACTTGGCCTCCCAGTAGCATTGAACTTTTCATTGGGCTTCTAACATGCCTTGGAATAGCATCCTCTTTTGTATTGTGTATTTGAATCATGCCCCTTTCCAGAAGAAGGAAAACAATTCTGATCATTTAGAAAAACATAATTCTGGATGGATTTTGAGGTTTTGCTAAGCATCAGACTTTAACAGAAAAATCATATTACTTTACAATATTTCTCGAGACTGTATCAATTCCAGACTGCTTGCCACTGCACCATTGTTCTGGAAAACCATTCACGAATGTTAAATAGTCTGATGAGAATGACGTAAAGATGGAAAAGAACAGTGTTGGTCTGAGGGGGGGGTGTGCCACAGCTCCCATCTTCCTCTTGTTGTCACATGTGGCTCACAATCAGTATTTGGCTGTGTGTTTTGTTAGTTTTTCCAGCACAGTGGTAGAGTGAGCATTAATTGGGCTAATTATTGTGAGCTATAATTTAACTCAGTAATCAAACTCATAAACCAGGCATTAGCAAATTTATAAACTCAGCATGCTCAAGTGCACTTAGCGATAATGAACTTGCTGAGTCAGATTATTCCCTTCCCACTGTTGATAATGTCAGAAAGAGATTTGGACTGTCTTGAATTTAGTATTTTCCACTGCTCTGTTACATGGAGAAGAAAAACTGGCAATACTTGAGAACAGAACCCTCAATATGGTTATTTTTTTAACCTAAAGCAGAAACTTCATTTTTTGCTTGCATGTTTTAACAATGCTAGACAGGGTTGTTTTAATTTTCACTCTAATTGCAATTAAATCATTCATTACTTTGTGTACCTCAGTCCTTTCTTCTCAATCATCTTACATTAAGACAAACAAGATTCTGGTATCTACAAAACTTCTTTTCTACAGATTCAGAAAATTTTGGCCTCTTTGCATAGGTCAAATGTTGTGCCAACAGAAGCAGGGCTGACTTCCTAACATTGTTGTATTAACATACCTCAATTTTAGCCTGGGGGAGAGGGAAATGATGTTGTTTGGAATGAGATGGTAATTTACTTTCCATGCTTTCTCAGTCCTAAGGCATCTTTTCAGGATGAGACAGCCAGCTGTGTAAATTGAAATTGGTGAACAATTGTCCACTGGAGGCTCTAACATCTGAAAAGCAGAGTTATACGCTCTTCTCTGTCCATGTAGAATATGGTGTTTTCATTTTACAGGGATAAGGGATTTAGTGTTAAATTAATGGACATTTCAAACTGCAGTGGCAACACATGTTGCCGCCTGCATGACTGGGAAATAAGTTGCATCTGTTCAAGTTATCACTTGGAAAGAAAAGCTTCCGGTTTCTGTGTGCTGGCATGAGAAAATAACACTTTCTCCCCGTGTGCCAGGGGAAATGAGGTCACAGGCTCTCACCGCATGCCTTGCAAGTGGATATCTCGTGTACAACTTCGGACAGGCATTAAATTGGTTATGCTTCAACTTCTGATTTTTGTTTTCATTAACATCTGCACTCTTGCATGGCCCCAAGCGTTTTGTCCTTTTTATAGCCTTCCTTGGTAAAGCCGTGGAAAGCTGATCTCAAATTCACATTAATGGCCTTGGATTTTCAGGTCGTTCCTTACAGCAAAGGCTCCATTCTGCTGCTTTTCTCATGGTGTGACACCTCTACCCCCGTGGATATCCTCGCCTTCACAGCCTATCTTCACATCAGTGTTTCTAATTCTCCTTGGCTGTCGTGACATCAGTCTCCAGAGTAACTCAGTCCGAAGTGCTTCTTGACCAAAAGGATCAGAAAGCTACCACACTGCAAGCCACACAGCTCTAAGGATTAATGGGAATTTGCCCTACACACCACAAAAACCTGAAGTCTACGTGCACTCCTCCATGTGTGATCATACACTCTGATCCCTGAGCTTATTCCCTGTCTTCCTGAGCTGAAAACAGGAAAAGTAATATGTCTAATTTTTTGCAGTAAGAGAGTGTATTTTGCAGGTAGTAATTATGGTGGTTCTATACATACAGCTGAGATAAAGATTAAAATAAAATGAACCAACTTTGAGTCAAATGTCTTAGTCTGCATGGCAAGACAATCTGGCAGAAATCCCAGTGGTGCTAACACCAGTATAGCAGCTGTATAATACAAGTTGTTGGTATGAGGACAGAAGGGTATTGCATGTAGGTGAAAAATTAGAGAAAATTATTGTGAGGTCAAATAACTCAGGCTGTTCAATAATTATTAGAAGTAGCACAGATGTGATAGTGAGTCAGCTCCTCTTTCCCGTCAGAGAAGTAGGATTGCAGAACCATAAAATCATTTAGGTTGGAAAAGACCTCTAAGATCATCAGCTCCAACCATTAACCCAGCAGTTCCAAGCCCCCCACTAAACCATGTCCACAAGTGACACATCTGCACATCTTTCAGATCCCTCCAGGGATGGTGACCCCACCATCCTGGGCAGCCTGTTGCAATGCTAGACCACTCTTCTAGTGAAGAAATCTTTCCCAATATCCAATCTAAACCTCCCCTGGTGCAATTTGAGGCCAGTTCCTCTCATCCTGTCACTTGTTACCTGGGGGTTTGACCTCCACCTGTCTCCACCCTCCTGCCAGGCAGTTGCACGAAGTGATCAGTCTTCCCAGAAGCCTCCTTTTCTCCAGGCTAAGCTCCACCAGCTCCCTCAAATATTCCTCATCAGACTTGTGTTCCAGATCCTTCCCCAGCTTTGTCTATTAGAGGTTTACCCTTTTCTGCATGTAGCAAAGCTGCAGGCCAGACTAGAAAGAACTTGCACTGAGAAGAGATAAATTGTGCTGTAAGTCAAGCTTTCCTATAAAAGAATTTCTTTTAAGGTACATTAATATCATTGAGCAATTCAGAACTTCTGCTTCAGCTCAGGCTTAGCAAGCTCTACTCTGGAACCATGTTCCCAACTCATTTTAACCTGGCAATAAATGGTTTTTTTTCCCCTCATCTTCCTTTTTTTGCTTTTCTTAGTTTAACTAAAAACCATGTGGTAACACTGCTACCTCGCCAATCAGATGACAGTCTGTCTTTCTCTTTAGACATGGTAGGAGGTCATTCTGAGGAGTAAAAGGTAGGTTCTGTCCCTGAAACTGGGAAAAGCATTGAAAAATAATACCCATACAATGGCAAATTCTTCTAAGTATCACTAAAAATGATAAATCCTAATTTTCTCAGGCCTAATGCTGCAATATATTTTGTACACACAATCTCCAAGGTCAAAGGAAGATAAAAGGCCTGGAAAAATACCCTAAGTCCATCACATACCTCATTGTTTATTACTTCTTCCGTGAAGGATTTTCAGGAAGCAAAAACATATAATTAACACTTAACTGATGCTCCTATAATAACTGCTTTTGATTTAGGAGATAAAATTGAATTAGCAGATAAGCTCTTTTATTTCTGCTCAGCCACTAGCGTATTCAAATAGGGTGTAACTTGTCCCTTTAAAAGGCACAGTAACAAAAACAAACGGGAAGGCAGTCACTTATTAATCTGTGTTTTTGTAGAGCTATCTGGAAACTCTGCTTTGCTGTCATTATTTAAAACTCATAAACAAGACGTGCTGTCAGTGATTCTTGAGAGTGGAATTCATGGGAATTGTCTAAACAAAACATATTCACTCCTCTTATGTGTAACCAAATGCATAAATGTTGTTGTCTTTTTATTCTTTACAGATGGTTTGTATCTCCAGAGATTTATAGAAGAATTCATAAATTGGCATCACTGGTATGTCAGAAATGTGAAGCAGCCTCTGCTCCCATTGTTCCCTGACTGTGAACCTGCCGCTGGCTGAAGGAGTTTGTTTCAAATATCAAACTCAGAGCACAGCTCCAGTGTGATCACTAAGCTGACCCTCTGCTGTTTGGGGACTCCCCAGGACTAAATATACAGCTTGATAATTAACAATTGTCATCTCTTTTGGTCATCTATTTCTACATCCTTTCAGTCTCCTGGCCTGCACCGCAGCCTGACAGGAGATACTGATTAAATAACTCAAAGGGAGTGATTGTAACCAAATGCTCTCATGAGTGAACCCTCCAAGAGCTTCACGATCATGAGTGAGCTGGTGCACTTGTCATCAGGGGCAGCTTATTCATCCAACAATGACCTGTCAAATTGACTTGTTAGCATGGCTGATAATACTCCTGCCTTTTCCCTGCTAGAGAAAAGCAGGGAACATCCCAGATGCTTTTGAATATCTTACGAAGAGCATCAGGGGGAAAAAAAAACCTATTCCACTTTCACCGAAGATTTGTGGAAAGGCTGGGAATTGAATCCAGATTGCCTGACTCCTTCTGCAGGGCCGCATGCACAAGGCCAGCCCCTCTTTTGAAGCTTGATGTTCTGGTCTTTCTCTATTTGACAGTCCTTTCCCTTGTTCTCATTTGTCTTTCAGATACGCTGAGTGGCTCATGTGAAGATTGCTAAAATCGCAGCGCACAGGATTTTATCAGATACGATTTTTTTTAGAACCTGTGTTGCATATATGTCATCTCACACAAGAACTGTGTAAATGGAGAAGGAGGAGATTTGTAAGAGACTGCCTGTAGGAAACTCACCTGTGGAGGAAGAGCAGATCACTGAGAATTTATCCGAGTAAAACCAAAAGTTACTTCTGGGAAATTCCCAAGACATGTGTTGTACACCACTGTGGTATCATAGTGCTTTCCCTGCAGAATTGGTGATTATATCTTTCATACATTTCCTCCTCCTTGAACAAATCCAGCAGCAATGGGGAGAAACGGGTGTAAACCCATTGGGTTTTTTGAGAATTAGAGGGAGATTCATCACCGTACCAATCATTTACCAGAAAATTCTTTATGAAAGAACAAAGTCCTGAAATGTTTTCCAAAAATGTTTAAAATTTGGATTTACCTGATTTTTAAATGAACTTACCCCATAAATTTGACCTCTTAAAAAACACTGCCTCCAGATCTCAGGTGTTTCATGATTGTTTTTGTCTCCAAATGGATGCATTTGTCAAAATGATTCTTAGATAGGTATTCACCTTACACTCTGCAGGACTGTGGGATAATTTGACAAGATATTAAGAGATTAGGACCACAGCCTAAAACTGGAATCCGTTGGACAGTGACATTGTACATGGGAAGGGGCATAGGGATCATAGCCTGGAGCAGGATAAATACCCACTTCATGCACGGCCAAAGACCATAATCTGGCCTGGATGCAAAAAATCCCTGGATTTCTGTAGCCAAGTTGATAGGACATAATTTTCTAATACTCTAATGGTGAAACAGGGCTTGTCTTGGCAAGTCAAGATACCAGGCCATCCAAGTGGGAAGAGAAGTCAAGGTAGATCCAAAGATTTCACTCTACTTGGACCTTAAACACGTCCAAGATAAGGCAGGAACAGCCCTTTATTTTTTTCTCTTTGCTTGGCACTTCTGGAACTTAAAGATTTCAGTTTTTTCTTAGACACTTGTCTTCTTAGACACTCTAATATTTTAATTATAGCAGTACTTGCAACTGGCAAGAATCCACTGACTGAGCAACTCCAAGAACTAAGAGGAACATGAGCAGCTGTGAGGGAGTCCACAGGACCAAAAAAGAGGCAAATCCCAGTTTCATCTCTGACATTCCAGGGAGCAGGGATGCAGCTTGATTTATGGGGAGGCACAAACCCTGCACAGGAGAATGCAGGAGGAAGAGCCTCGGGGGAACCTTTGATGAGGGAAAACAATCTAGACATAAATAAAGACTTCAATGGATTTGTCCCTTCATTATTTTGGAGCCTGATCCAAAGCCCTGTTAAGTCAATAGAAGGGCTCCAGCTGCGGTTTTTGGGTGCAGAACTGAGGGTGCAATTTGCACACAGCTCGTGTCACTTGGGAATATTCCTGTGTTGTAGGGACGTGTGCTCATTAAAGCACTGAGCTGGTACTGAGAGCATTCAGCTATTAAAGGATATACTTTCATTGAGTTACTTGTTGCTGTCCAATAAAGTAAAATATAGGAAACCCTTTAGTGTTTCATCAAATTCTTGCTCATTTCAAAGAGGAGCAATATTTCTGTGTCTGGCTCACATATTAAAAACTTTCCCTGCATATTAAGTTTCTTTTTTTTTTGTCATAGGCTGAGCTTCAGATCTTTCTATGACTTTTACTAGGGGCTATTTTTGAAGGATTCAAGTCTGTTTTGCCAGTATAACCTTCAATTTCTAATGAGTGTTATTTCAAAAGAGACTTTTCCACTGGTAGGTAACAGAAAATAAAGTTACCTTGAAATTTAATAAGCATTATTTACTCTGTATCTACTAATAAATCCCATCATACATCCTGCTTTCTAAAATGCTAGAGTTTATGATCTCATCCTATTTGGCATCCAGAAGTTAAAGAAACATTAAATTATTTCACTTGGGGGAATCAGACTTTTCTATTTTTACATTTTGATTTTTTACTTGAATGGCCAGGTAACATTGTCACTACCACCAATTTTAAGAAAGTTTTTTTTAAAGTACTGTATTTTTTATTCCTTCTCTGTCAAGCATTCTCCTCCCAGTATTGTGGTGATAATATATATCAAATTTTCATCATAACATACAGATGTTTCATGCACTCTTCCCTTTGCATTTCTTCAAGGCCCGGTGCAAACATAATTACAATTTTTGCAAAGGCTTTCCTTGAACATTAGTAGATTTTAGATAAGGGATAAAGCATGCCATAAATTCACATACAAAAGCATTGTGTGTGTATATGTGCCTAATAAATCACTTGCAAACCATGTTAGATTTCTTGTTAAATGTATTTTTTAACAATATATCTATATGTGCTGCAACAGGTCATTCCACTAACAAGCTTTTTTAAATCAATAGAAGATAGAAATCTATATGTGTAGTTCCAGTGACCCAAATTCATTGCTATCATCCATAGTGAGGGCGTTTGTTATATCAGACCCTCTAGTTGTATTTTTAACTTTCAAATATGTTATATTAAGAATTGTCATCCTGTAATACCTGGGAGACAATTGAAATTAAATGACCACAGGGAGTTCTGTGGTATGAAATATTCCTCTCCTTGACCTACAGGGATGCTTTTAGTGCTGCTTTACTGGTAAAAAAAATACATAAGCAGCTTCATCAGTTTAAGGAATTTTATTCCATTATTAAATCATGCAAATTGAGTATCTTTGGAGAGTTTCGAAAATGTGTTTGAAGAAATAATTAACAGACTGTTATAAGAGATAATAACCAGTATTTCCCAAATTATTTTCTGTTCATTAATACAGCTTGAACCATTTTTATTTTCTTAAAAATAGAAAAAATCTGTTCCAGCCCAAAGTTTCTTCCTCCCCCTTACATCACTAGTTGGATATTAAATATTATATGCACATTAAAATGTAAACATCACCACACTGAACCTTTCTCTTTTGATCATTTCAAATTTGACTATTAATACTTTAATTTTCCTTACTCTGTATGTGTGTGTGTGTGTAAGCATCTGAGTGCATGCATGTGCCTCTGATCTGGCTTATACACTGTACTAAATTGTTCAGTAAATACTCTGCAGCAGGATAAGGTCTAACTGGAAGAAAATTGTTGTGAGTTACAGGAAATTAAAAAATTCCTGCAATACCAACCCACTACTCAAAGTCAATCTGTGGTATCCCACAATCCACTCGGCTCTGAAGTCAAGCCAGAATGATTTTTGAAGAGTAATTTCAAGCCTTATAAAGGGTCACATCATGTATTAAAGCCATATTTGCTTCTGTGTTTTGTAAATTTTGAACTCATTACTAAACCTTTGTCTCTTGTGCTGTACGTCTGGCTCTGAACTCTCCTTCATCAATCTGATCCTTAAAACTCCAACAAAAAGCGTGCGACACATTTTGCATGTGAAAAAGTGGTAAAACATAAATAGTTACAATCTCAGGGTGCCAGCATTTAAGGAAGGCTTTAAGAAGCTTATCTCTTTTTTTGGTATCTTAGATAGCAAAAGCTCAAGCAAGAGGTTGTCCAAAACTGCTGTTTTGTGACCACCTCTGGGAAGTGCTGAGAGCCCTCAACTCCTGTTGACTTCACAGGAGATTAAGAGAGCTCAGCACCTCCCAGCATCAATCCCACTGAGATACATCTATATCTACACACATACATATATATGCATATATATTTATATATATAATGAACTGCTAACAAATAGTGGATCGCCCACTCTTTTTCTTGGCCAAGCTCTTTGTGAAAGGATCAGACCTGATGTTAGAGGTAAAACCATATGCAATTTACGATAAGCAAAACGTGTCTATAAACAAAATACAATTGGAAATCTGGGAATCATTTATACAGAAAGTGCTGGCAAAGTGCAGGCATATGTGTACAAAACAGGGCAGCACCTCTACAGATTTCAACAGTCCCATTTCTAAAGTTTCTACACTGAGCCTTTATCATAACCTGGGGCTGAGAAACAACACACTGTTAGAGACAAGGGGGTTACCCCCACAACACATTCAGAACTGGGGTGGGACTGCACATCTTCAAACCCAACAAAGCTGTGTGCACCACTTGGGCTTTGATTCTTCTAAGCTCTCTTCTCCTGAAGGATCCCATCACTGATCTGCTCTCACTCATGGCTACCCACAGCATTTCATTGTGTGCCTACATCACATTTACACTGACTGCTCTAAACTCCTCCCATTTTGCCTGAATACTTTCTTTTTGTCCTGTTAATAGTCCCGGGGTGAATCAGCTAAAAGAATTTGCAACAATCTAAGAGGGATTCAAGGAAAATATCCCATAAAGTGGTTGCACAATGAGAATGAGAAGCAGCTTGGACAGGGTTGCAGCCTGCAGCAGCACTCATGACGAACCACATGGGAAAACTCCCCATCATGTGGCTTTTGGTGTCTGTGTCCCATGGATGGCCCAGCCAGGTCTGACATGAGCAGGAAGCAAGAAGGATGTGTTTTGGCCTTGCTTTTTGCCCATAGAAAGGTCAGAGCTGGCTAGGTAGTCAGCAGAGGAACAGCCAGGTAGAGTCTCCTGACCTGTCAGGGTGTGAGAGGCCACCTCAGCAGCACAGACCCAGCTGGGTCTGGCTGGGGCTCCCAGCTCTGCTGACACTCCAGCATGCCTGTGTGCACCAGGCCAGATCCACACATGTATTCCCCATCCCTGTGCTGTTCTTTCTGAGTACTTCAGGCTCCAGGAGACCATGGAGATTTGGCCCAGTGACCACACTGAATTTGGAAGTCCGCCTGCACTGAAGAGGTTTGAGTTTAGGTATTCAGTGTGAAGACAAACATTTCATCTCAACAACCACTAAACAGCTGCAGCACTCTTAGACATCTATCTTGGTTCCAGAGCAATGAGTTATTTAAACTATACAGGCTCCAACACCACCAAATTCTGGTTCTCTCCACAGCCAGTGGAAAGCAGTCTTGATGGTTATTTTAGCAGCTTGAATAGGAATCTTAAATACAGCCTTAGTTTCCCACCTGTAAAGCTGGAACAATAGCACTCATTAGGGCAAGTAGTATTCTGTAGGTGTGGGGAGAAGTATTCTGAGAAAGACTATGGGGATTATCTCATGCTATTATGGTGAGGCAAATTTTCATGACAGAAACCAAGAGGACTGAGACTAAAGCAGAACTGGACAAAATTAAAGGATTATGGAGGCTGCAGAGAAATTCTACTGCAACTTGTGAGATGCAAACTTCACTCTGAGACAAATGAGACACAAATTCTGGTGCCTGATAATACAAGGCAGGTGGGGGATGTGTGTGATCTCCATGAGTCACTGGCCATCTGAGGTGGGAAATGGTGCAACATTAACAAGTGTTCTACCTGAATAAAGAATCAAATACAAGGTACTAGAAGTGAAAGAATATCTGGTAAAAATACACAGATGAAATATATTTCAAAGAACATTGGGACTGTGATACAACATTTAGTAAAACATGTGGAGAAAAATCTATAGAAGAGGATAAGAAAAGCAAAAGCTCTTTTTGTTTTTGTTTCAAAGAAATTGCATTGTGTAGAAGATAGCATGTTGATGTTACAGCACATAAAGGTTTCTACATTTGTAATCTACATTTCTTGATATAGAGATAGCTCAAAGGATGTTGCACAGTATCTGTCTCTACCTGCACTTATCAGAATAGTTCTGCTTCTAGTGCAACAGAATCCTCTAAGCCAAATAAGAAGTAGAGTAAATGACATATACCAGCTAATGCAGCTCTGCCTCTGACACGATTATACATGTGGTTGTTATAAAATTAGGTTGATAAATTACTTTAGAACTGTAAAACTCACTTTTGGGGGGTTGGTTTGAGGTAAGGTGCATCAGAACCACAACACCAAGGGAGAGGCATTGCTGCAAGTTCAGTGTGTCTGATTTAGAAATGTTTTCAGCTAAAAGATTTCTCCTTGGAGACCAATAGAGAGAGATTCTGCAGATCCCCTCTGCAGGAGAATATTCATATGTCAGAACAGGCATTACTCCACTGTGACCATTAGAGCCCCTTGAGCACTCCCTGTTAATTTGGTGGCAGACCAGGTGACTACATAAACACACAGATTCCAGTCCTTTAGAGGAACTTTAAAATCTCAGTTTTAACAAATGAAGCATCCCAGTGAAGCTAGTTCTTTCAGAAATCAAGTGACTGAGAACAATGTAAAGATGTCTTGAAAAAGCAGTCAGTCTGGATTAAAATTCAGACCTTCATCCTGCTCTACACAGGAAAATAAGGTTCTCCAAATGCCCCTATTCAATGCAAATTAGATATTTATTTCTGTACATATCCCCTTCTCCCTCACCTTTTCTGAAAAGGGAAACCAGAGGTGAAAGAATATAATTATTATACTCTCTTTGTACATTGAGCATCTATTCAGGAGACAGTAATTGTGAACTCACAAGAGCAGTTTGGGGATATTTTGTAGTGGCACTAAATACTTACATATTGTCGAGATGGGTGATGAAGGAACCCCAAATTAAATTGACAGAAAGAAACTTTGCTCATTTAAATATTTGCATGACTGATTCAGATATGATTTCCTTCTGTGAATACAGGGTGCAAAAAGAAAAGCAAAATTTAACATGGAAAAAAATGGCAGTTTGTAATGAGACACTGGCAGCTCTACCATAACTGTGGTTGGGATTTTTTTCCATCATAAATCCAATTTTCCCCTCCCACTGCTACAAATTACAATAAGCATCTTCAGTTTCAGATATGGCATATATGGGCCCTGGCCAGGAAATTGTTTGGGCAAATTTTAGGTCATATGTCAGACACCAAATATTTTTTTGAAAGTGAGTCACAGTTTGTCTATTTCTATTCTCACTATTTAGTCACACCATAAATAGCTGCTGTACCATGGGGCTGATCCAGAAAACATAAAACTACATTCCTGCACCTAAGACCTAGCTTGAGATGTGAAAAGCTTTTCATCACATTTTAAAATTCCTCCTATGTCAAATTCAGAAATACAAGATTGGTTAATGTACGAATCTTTGAGATTTACAGCCAATGGGAAATTTGCCATGCTGGTGAGGTGTATGAAAATCAATTTTGTCATAAATGCCAGTCTGTAGGTCAGTGATATCAGCACAGCACATCTGTCTTGGGGCTGAATGAGTGGGGACTGTCTTTGGAACACAGTTTGAAAGAGTGTGAGTATCAGCAAAAAGGCAGTTTGGTTTTCTCCTGGGCCACAGGTACAGAAATGTTTGCCCTTCTCAAATATTTAGTGGCAGCCTATTGAATTCTATTAATTGACAGCATTCATGCACAGGGACAGAGGGATCTCCAGCAAATTCCAGTGGATGTTTTGGACAGGGAAGACTGTGAGGCCAGCACTGGATACAGCTCCAAAAATCCTGTCCAGAACTGACAGTCCTGGAGGACATTTAAGATTTCCAGGTTTTCATTCTACACTAAATGTGTTTCCTCTTTCTTATGAAATTAAACTCTGCAGAGGAGTAGATTTATATAAATACTATCTCTGCCACATTTTAAGAAACTATGTGTTATAGCTTTTTTCTTTAAAGGAATTCCTCTTTTTAGTAGGCCTGTGGGTCACCACGTGTAATTCAACGTATTTTAAGCATGACCAGGGAAAAGTATTCATGACAAAAGTTAAAGTTTTCTTCACAATGGAACATATGATTGTCATCATGTGGAATTTGGGCATCACTACAGTGACTGACATTTGTGGTGCTGCTCCTCCAGGAATTTGATTCCCACCAATATAAGATTAGGTTCATTTGATGTTCATATTGAATTTTGCCATTGGTTTTGCCATAACCAAGTTGCTTTTGTTAATCCATTAAACAGTTTCTGGAAAGTATTCAATGCTAAAATATCTTTTTATTAAGCTAATGAAAATCACTAGCCTGATATAAAGAGGTGCAATTATGAAGTCCACCTTGGAATAGCTCAACATCTCTCATTTCATCCTGGTAAAATCACAGTGCAGCCATAATTTAAATGGGAGCCATCCTTTTAAAGGCTTGTGACTGAATGTTTTAGGTTAGCTGTAAGTTTGGGTAATACCTTAAGGATGTCCAAAATGCAAACTGATACTTAATACAAAAGTACCAAGCTTCCAAAGAATCATCAAAATTTCATTCAAAAAAAGATCCAGGAAACTCATATATAATAAAATTATGACATTTCTAATTGAAATGTGAAGACACATAACTGGTCAATCTCTGATTTTGAAAAGCCATTTAAAAATTCTCTGCTTTTATCTTACTGGAGATAATATAGTTCTAGTCTAGCCTGGATGTCTGTACTGTGAGGCAAGTTTGACAACCCACAGAGATGTTTTCTATTTCATTTGTCTTTTTTTAAATAGCTATTTGTAGTAACTTAATACTCAGCTTCCCTGAAATCATGAACTACAGGTTTTGATGCCAGATCCTGCAAATTAGTTCAGCTGAAGGTGAGTTTGATCACAATTCCCATTTACTTCAGAGAAGCAGGAATTCAGTGTCTAGAATGAAAGATGCTGGGAAAGTATGCTGAAATCCAGATTCCACAGTTCCTCAGTCTTTCAAATTTTGGGTGCATAGAACTGACATAATCCAATATTTGAAGTCAAAATAGACTCACATGTTCAAGCAGCACATCACACTAGCTTCTGTATTAATTAAATGGGGTTGTCATCTCCTCCTGCCTCCTGATGGCTATTTCTGGTTCTTTCACCAGCCCTGCCACATCAACCACGATACCTAACACTTGATTGGAGCCCAATGAGTCTGCCTGTCCCTGCACACCAATAAAGCCAGAATAAATCTGGTTTTCTGAAGCTTTGCTTTATTGTTCAAGGTAAGGAGGCAGGGCTAGAGACATCTAAAAGATTTCTTCTATTCTGCTAAAGTCTTCTTGTGAAAAAAATTTATTTGAAAAGGGGAAGCTTATTAAAACATCTTTCAAAATGACAGTTCAGAAGTTTTTGCATCTGAAACCACTTTTAATTACACAATTTCCTTCACTTTGATTGAAAAATAAGTGTTGAAATTCAGTATGAAAAACCTCATGTGCATCCAGAATAATTGCATCCCATCTGGCCAAGAGAAATACTTTAATCCATCAAGAGATTGTTTTTACAGTTTCTCAGAATTTCAGAAAAAAAATACTCAGAATATCCTTTTATTTACACAGTTTTTAAACAATGATTTAGCTTGTTTGTTTTGGAGTTACCAACAAGCCAAGAAAACAGTTTTGTTCTTGGTGATCTCCCTACTGTAGGAGGCAGCATGAGAGGGAAACTGCTGTAGTGCAATGTGAGAGATGAGAAATCAGGGAGCAAGACTGAGAAATAAAAGGGAGAGGGTTGTAATCTAGAGAGAGGAAGGAGTGAAGATACAAGCAAGGAACAAAGAAAGATTATTTCTTTCTTGAGGACTTCTGCCTCTTGCTGACCTGCTGGGGTGCATCCAAGGAATCCCCCTACATGGAGGAGAATGAAAGGAGCCCAGAGCCAGAGAGTGAACAGCAGTGCAAAGCCCCCAGGCACAATTATTACTGACAGCACCACACTTTTAAACATAGGTCTGGAGAACAGAGAGATGTTCACTTTTTCAGCAAGGCAAAATTCCCTGGAAAGCAGATATTGCTAGGGGCAGAAGAGGTAGAGAATTTAAAGGGACATCATTCAACTAGATCCAGCTTTCTGCCAAAAAAACCTTCATTGCAGAATCTTCAGTCAGTCTTGTTTGGGGCAGATTCTTAAATTTGAGACTGTGCACATTTGTTAAATCTTTGCATTCCCTTCTTGCTTTTTAATGTGAAGCTCAGTTAAACCTGTATTCCTCTAAATTGTATGTGTGCTCTTAGAGGAAGTAGGAAGAGGTGGTTTTAACTTTGAGCTGGGATTTAATATGAAAGGAGGTAGAGTCTATGAGTGGGTTACATCAGACATAAGGGGCAACAACAAGAATGTTGACAGAATCTTCCACCTGTACACTTAAAGAGAATTAAGCAGCCAGACAATGCCTCTTCTGTTCCTGAATTTCAGATGCAAGTTCACAGTGCAACGAGTTAGCACAAGTTGATTTGATGGGGGCAGAAATCTCTGTTTCACAGCTGGTGTGTTCACCTTCCAAGGGACACTTCCTAGCTCCTCTCCTGATGGAACCAAGTGGTCTCCTTATGTGTGCATTCTCCAGGACCTTGTCAGGTCGATCATTGCCCCTTTTTCTGAAGGCTGGGAAGCAGACAAGATTAGGACATTTTTAATTTCAACCCCCAGAAGGAAATCTCTTTCTCCAGTAGGTTTACAACCCTGAACCCAGTGAATGTTATGTGCGGTTTTGGTCACCTAAATGTAAAATATTAAGTTATTAGAGAGTCCAAAGGAGGTAACAGAGATGGTGAAGGGCCTTGAGGGGAAGCTGGATGAGGAGCAGCTGAGGGCACTTGGTCTGTTCAGCCTGGAGAAGGGTCCCTTCCAACTCAACATATTCTGTGATTCTGTGATCCACCTATCTTGATCTCTGCACTGGTTTTGGACCTCCTTGCAAAGTGCTGGTAGAGGATGCCACAGGTGCTCATCAAGAGCTGTTTGCCATAACCAAGACACTCTGCAAAGCCACATCCTTCCATGCTGAGAGAATTAGAGTTGGGCTTTGGCTTCCAGTTCAGAGTCCAGTTTTTTAATGCTCTCTGGAGCATTAAAGGTGTTGCTAACTTCCATACCAATGACTTTGAGGGGTAGGAGATCCCTCTTGAAAGCCAATATCTCTTCTCAGCACAAACAAGAGACATGAGCTGCACAAATATGAGCACGGATTTATGGCCTGGCAGCTGTGGGGATCTGAGCTGCTATTTGTGTCTGTATTGCAAGTGGGGTAACACTGCTTCAAGACACAGGAAGGTTTTTATTTGGAACTGACTGATTCAGCCACCTCAGGTAGAAGTAGGTTTGTAGTTGATCTGAGCTCTCCACAGTCCACCACTTCAGACTCATAATATAGTACAGAAATGCCAAAGTTTAAATTCTCGTCCACTACCTCGAATGTCTAGGCCAACTCTTCCCCATGAGGATCTCCCTTCAGTGGTCTAGACTCAAATGCTAAAATCATTTCTGGAATCACCCAAATGCACTTGTCTTGCAGTGGGAGCAGAGCACTCTTTGAGCACACAAAACCATTTCTCAGCCTGCTGGCAGTGCCCTGTATTTCCTTCACAGACTTCATCATGACACTACAAAAGGTGCATTTCACAACTTTCTGTCAAGGAATTTCATCTACTACAAGACATAACATCCTGGCACTAGGCAAAACCCATTCTGCGTTATAGCACGCACATGGAAAGGCATCAAGAGAGTAAACACCAATTAGGGAAAAGGCTAAGAACACTGTTAACCCCTGAAGTTCCAGGTAATCATCACCAAAGCCTGTTTATTCAACCGTGGAATATGTGTACAACCACAGGGGATATAAAATGGAATTGAAATATGAGAAAGGGCTTGACTATGACTCCAACAAAACAAAGCAGAGCTACTTTGATTCATTCCAGCAAAGATATTGGTGCCCTGTGATTCACACTGTGTAGCAGCATTTTAGTGTGTCACACTGCTGAATGTCTTTTCAGGATTTTCTTTGCCTTTTTAAATTAACTCACACAACTCTGTGTGCTGAAGCAGCTCACAGAACAATGACATATCTGAAAAAAAGGGCTGTCTGAAGAGAAACATGGAGCTTGTAACCTACCCCTGCAAAGATGGGCAACTGAGAACCCACAGGGAATCCTCTAATCCTCCACCAGCAGTCAGAAAACCCTGAGAGAGGGCACAGATTGAGGCATTGAACAGTAAGGACAAAATGTGAACGTGTACAGTGCCCATTTGCTGTGTCAGTGCCAGCTGTGGGGAGGGCATCTCACATATAAGGAAAGAAAACATGTTTTAAGCAAAGACAAGTGAGCAAAGGACATCAGTGTCTTGCTAGTGGCGTCCTAGATCCTCTCTGCCTCCAACTGATAAGATTTCAGAGCTGAGATATGCACCAATCTCCCCCTGCCTGATAAATGGAGCAAGGAACAGTGGATGCTGTGCAGGGAATCGGACATTCCTGGAGAGCCTCACTCTCCAGGTCCTCACCTGGAAGGCATCCATGCAGAGCCCAGCAGAATCCTACAGGCAGCTAAAGTGAGCACAGGACCTTCAGGGAAGGATAATGAAGAACCCAGCAAGCTTCTAACATCCATCTGACAGCAGCACCCAGTGTTTGTTGCTCTACCTCCACAAATGGTGTAGGCTCTGAGAGCAGGACTCCCATCCCAGCAGACTGCAGCTCCTTCCCCCTGCACCACCCTCAGCCCTGTCTAACAGCATCTTCTGCAGGAACCATTTTATCCTTTCCTCAGCCATTCCCTGGGACACCCAGCTGTGCTCAGGCCATGGCAAGAGGTGAGTCCTGCCAGGCTGGAGGAGCCCAGAGCTGTACAGGAGGTTGCCTGAGTGTTGCTTCCCCCATCTCACTCATCAGGGGTGACAGGAGAGGACAGACACCATCAGTCTGGAGACAGCACCATGCCAGCATCCCTGCACAGCTCTCAGATCAGGTGTCTGCCAGCCCTGAGCTCTGGCAGAGGACACAGAGGGTCTGTAAACAGCCCAGGGCTGTAAACAAGTGTGAGCGTCTGCGTAGCATCAAAGTACGGGCGCGCTTGGCTCTTGTTGATTTTGGTTTTGTTGATTCAGTTTTTACTCCATTGCACTACTCATTTGAAGCTTCTGAATTTTTTACTGGCTACTGTTGATTCAAAAGTTTGCATAACTTCTGCATCTGATAAAGTGTTGATGTCTACACTTTGCCTGTAGCTATTTTTTCTATTTTGTTCTATTAGAATAAAGTTTGTAATGAAAAGTTGAAAACAAAAACTCCGTGGAAGCACACTTTCTTAACCATGGAAACACATTTCTCAACTCCAAAGATGTGTATGATGTGTGGAAACTTTAGAGTAATACTTCCTGGGAAATCTTGGGGTTTGAACTTACTTATGCTATATTATTAAACATTAATTACTACAGGTTTGACCTGAATACAGTTTTTATCCAAAATCATTAACCTTCATTTCTGTCTATACAGTATTTCCTTACAGAATGTTTTATGACATGTTTCTTGAAAATGCACTGAGATACCAAGATGTGATCCATTAATTATTTCAACATTCTGCTATTTTCAAGAAAAATCTTTATTCCTAGTTTCTCTTTCTGTGCAGAATCAATTGCACAAACACAAACTTAAGTCAGTCTTACTGAAAACAATACATTCCATAAACAAATATATATATATACCTATATGCTGAACCACTACCACATCTACTCATTGATTTCTATAGGGATATTTCATTTAATCCAGAGACAGACAGAGGAAAAATGAATCATTGCAGCAGTCTGTGGGCTGGGAAGTGTTAAACAGTGACATCACTGCCAACAGCTGAGGACTGCTCCTAGCAGAATCAGCTGCTCCAAAATTGGTGTGCTTAAAAGCCAGTTTACAGCCTGCTCTGTGGCTTTTGGGGAAGGTGGAAGGGGGAAAGAAATAAGAGGGTTTACAGTGCTTCAGTTGCCTTTGATCCTGTGGTTTAGGGTGTGTTTGCTAAAGAAATCAATTTCTTTTGATTTAAAACAAAAAGGATGGTTAAACTCATGCCTGATGTAACTCTTATGGAGTTACACCAACGATTAATATTTTAGGGGAGTGGCATAAGCTATTTTAAGTGCTGTGCTTTCTTTCAAGCACCTTTGAATGTGTTTATGAAATTCTAGAGTAGCATAAACTAAACAATATAAGGAGTTGTAAATACTGTCTGAAAACAGCATAAGAATCCAATAACACAAAAAAAGGTGTTCTAGTCAGGAATGGACCTCATTGGCTTCAGGATACCAATGTGTCACCAACACTGAGAAGGTCTTTTTCATAAAGATAACAGGAAAAAAATTAGAAAAGGCACAGTAAAGGCACAGATGATGGGATGCCATGTTTATGGCTCTGGAAAACATCCAGAACTTAAGTTGAGGAGTATATTGGGCTTTTTTTTTCTGCGTAGATGGATCCCTGTGAAGTGTAACTTATACCCTGCTGGTTTGTGTGCAATGGGTTTGTAAGGAGAATCTGGAAAGAGCATGAGATTATTTTCTGGACTCAAAGCAGATTTCTAGTTTGAGAGGTGGCTAAATGAAACATGGGAGAAGCACTCCTAAACTGGATACTCTCCTGGTATTAAGAAAATATCTTTTAAACAGTTCACCTTTCTTCCAGTAGTAACATTTTACTCCTGCAATACTCACCTTTTACTTAGAGAATCACACCTTAGAGAATATTGCTGTTTTCACAAAGCATTTTATTCCATTTCTATGAGGTTTAATAGGAGAAGCTGCTGTAGGCTGTGTGATGCAGTGCACCTGAAGGATGTTGAAAAACCAAATCACATCTTTTCTTATCTCCTTACTGTATCAAATTAGACAGCTGAAAATACTCCTCTTTCCATGAGTATTAAAGATAGGGTGCTTGGTGTTCTGATGGTATAAGTTTTTAGAAATGCAATTTTGTAAAACACATATAATTAGAACCAGCAGTATTCTTTCGGAAGAGAAATAGGTCTGGGTAGAGTTCTTTAGAAAAATCAATCTGCATTCACCAGCAATTCCAAAGAATTTTTTCATTCTGTCAACTTTTTCAAGCAATAAATCATCGTTACTTTATATTACTTTACATAGAGATAACTTAAACTCTGGCTGATCGACAACTTTCTTATTCAGCCTTTGACATCAATTATCTATTATCTATTCTTCTGTCAATATCTGCTGTCTAAATCTCATGCAAAAGAATTACACCTTTAGAGAGGAAAAAGTGCCTTTACTACACTATCCAACATTTGAATGACTACATTTATTCAGTGTTCAATAGGACTGGGCAAATAATTTAATCAGCACAAAGCCACCCCAAATTTGTTGGAGTTAATGAGTTTTTTCAAGTCAAAACTTGAATGTCTTTACTATTCCCTTGGGAAACCTGGGCAGGAAGGTCTCTGATGTGAATTTCCCCACCTCTCCTCAGGCTGCTTTGTAGGGGGGAGAAAATACTGGGGTGTGATCCTGTGCCTTGCAAATTCCCAGCTGCTGTTACAGCCCCTTGGAAGCACGGCCAGCTGAACAGGCAGGCTTGAGACTGCTGTAATTTAGGCTGATGCCTTTTTTGGGTTTACCTGGAAACAGAGGCCAGACCAAGTCAGAAGAATAAAAGCAGATATATTTAATGAAGGGCCTTCAGTTACATTAAGGGCAGGAGAAGCCACACCCAAAGTGGACAATGGTCACGAGTTTTTCAGACAGATCTAAGTTTGGTCCATTTACATATCAGGGGTTAATCCTCCAATTACAGCTTCAGGTAATGAAGTCACATTCTCCCAGTTTGCTCCCCCCAATTCACTTTTTTTTTACTTTTCAGGGCCTGAGGCTGTGGGGTGTCCCTGGACCTCAGGCCTAGAAGGATTGTTTAATCTCACCAAAATGTGAAGGCAGTTAATTAACACTTTATATGGAGTTTAGATTTATGCACTAATGCAGTACAGGATTTGAAAAACATAAAGGCTTAAACCTTAAGGCATCAAGACCAGTAGTTTGTGTGGTGTAATGTTTGAAAAAGATCCCATCCTGTAACATCAAGTCTCTTCAGAAGAGAGAAGCACCAAAGTGTTCAGGCTCTCGTGGACACTGGATGGGTTGGGAAAAGGGGAAGAGGAGGATGAAGAGCCCCTGGCCATGGCTGGGTGTAGCTCTCCCCCAGCACAGCCAGGGACTTTTGGGGACACCTCTGAGCCTTCCCAGCTTAGGCCAACTCTCACAAATGCTCTCCTTGCTCTGATTCCCTGGACTGCATCAGAGGTCTGTTCTGCTCCTGGCTCTGGATTTGCACAGGCTGTTGGAAATGGCAATAGAACAGCCAGACTGAATTGCCATGGAGTGGGATGTGGTTCAACAAAATACCTGAGGAAAACCACTTCATTAATGGAAAAGCTCATATAGTGATAAGGAAATTGTGGGATGGGCTGATGGGAGCAATTCAGGTCTATTGAGTATATAATATGGATTTAAGGGGACAAACTCATTGCATATCTTCCTAACCTTCCAAACACCTTTCCAACCTCTGTACATTAATAATGTTGCACAGCAAAAGAGGACACACATTTAAGATGGAACCAAGGCTTGTACTCAAATTTTCTAAAATCTTTTTTTTCTGAAAGACTTTTCTTTAAAAAATTAATGGTTATTTTTTAACTGAAAAATTGAAATTATGTCAATGTCTTTATTCCATATTTCATCAAAACCCACAAACCTAGCTGAGATGTTTCAGGTGCTCAGCATCAAGTTTACTTTTTTCAGGGAAACAAAAATCTGCCAGCAAATTCTCAGTTAAAGCAGCCACCACACTCCATGGCTTTCTTTCTAGGCTGATGCTAGCCCAGGTCAGGGTGTCCCAGCTTTGGTTTGTGTGTTTTAAAGCACACTTCAATCATCATTTTCTCTAGTGTCAATGTTTCCACTATTTTCCAGCATTGTTGTTTGAACACAATGAGGTTCTTCCATAAATCTGGAAGGACAGGGCTCATTAACTTGGATTTTGCACTAATGTCTTATAAAATAACAAAGGAAAAGGTGAAAGCAGGCACACACCACAACAAATGTTGAAGTAGGATCTATTAAGATTTTTTGGCAGTCATTTAAGGAAGGACCAATGATTTGCAGCAAGAAAGGTCTACCCTTTGAAGTTATTTTGGCTCTCACCAGGAGTATCCAAATGCCTCTCCTGGAGAGTAGGAGCTCCATTCTGAATGACACTGATGGAATCTTTGCATTTCTCAAGATGCTGCTGAATTTAGCATTAATGCTGACAAAGACCATTGGGAATTCATTCCCCATGGCATGGACAGACCTCTACTGTCAACTCTCATTTCACAAGGACCACAGCAAGTTTTTACTCCCAAACAGCCAAACATTCAGACCATGCTGTAATCAATTTCTTAAATTGGTCTGTTCTCTGTGTATTTTACATATTTCTATGAAGAGAAAGTACAAATGTTTCTAGGAAAGAACTTTCTTTGTCCACAGCATTTTTGAGCCACTGCCCTGGTCTTTACTGAGTCCTTCAGGTGCTAATGAATAAAGACATAAGAGATAGTGGCTAAAGCTCAAACATTATCAGAATTCTGGCAAGAAACTCACTGCACAATACTTGCCAGAATTTTGGAATTGATTTCCCTCCAGCCTTTACAGTGCCTTGACTCTGAGATAGGAAACTCCATTAATTGCTGTGCAAATATCCAGGTTCATGTTCTGGCTCCTGAATCTCTTCATGGCAGGTTTGACCTAAATTTTATGTTGCTCTCAAACTTTCTGCAGTCTTCGGGAGACAATTGTTCCACATCTTTGAAGCATTTTCAATATGAATTTTTACTAAATTTAAGATAGAATATTTACTAACGTGACTGTATCACAATCTCTGTAGTATTTTTTTATAGTACTTTAGGTTTAGTAAGCACAATCTGAGCATTTCCAAGGCAAGATAAGTTAATTTGTTGTCTTTAGTCACCACAGCTCAAAATGGTCAGAAGAGCCAATGCTGATTTCTACTCCTTGTCATTTCTTAGCTAAAAGCTGAGATCCTGACTGAAAATTAGCAGGAGAGTGAATTTCATTGAAAATGTTGCAGCCACAGAGTACAGACACAAACTCATTCTCCATTGTACCTCAGTGGTTTCCTTCTTTAAAAATCCCTGGTAACCATGAACAGAAGAGCCCAGGGCTGAGACTCAGCTCTGTCCTCTTTTCACAACAGCAGCCAGATCCTGAAATGAGTAGCTGGGACTTAAAATTCTTTCAGAAAATTAAAAACTCTGTTAATTCTAATATTTTTAACTAGCTCAGAAACTGAATTCTGTAATATTTTTTCAGAACTTCGATCTTCCATTCATAAAAGGGATGTTTGTGTTTCACAAAGACATAGATTCCCTCTAAAAGAGAAGTTCCCCTTTGTGGTTTGATGGATGATGGCTTTGTTTCTTTCACATGTTTTCTACTAAATATTCACCTGATCATAACATCCAAGTCGAGAAAAGGCAAAAATAATCTCAATCCCTGGGAATAAGATTAGTGGTTTGTTTACATGTGAGTTTTCTTCTAATGGATGGATAAATAGAGGAATAAAAAACCTCATTGTTCAAAGACAGATAAATAAAAAAAACCCATCTGCTGTAGACATTGGGAGAGTATGTGTATCTATACTCTGTACAGAACTCTGCCATTAGCTAATAATAGCATTAACAGTTCAGAAGTAAAAAGAAAAAAAAGTCTCTAATACTTAGTCTTAGCAGCTGATAATGTAAAATAGGGTGGCATTTGGAAGCATAGGATGATGCCAGTCCCTGGGGAGAGAAAGGTGTTAACTTCTAATAGCTTTTCAGTAATAGCCAAGCATCTGCAGTCCACCATAAAAAAGGGTTTTTAAAAATTAATAGAGCTGAATGTGCTTCACACTGAGGAGAATGCCAGATTAATAAGCGCATTAAGGACCGCTTTGGATTGGAAATAATTATGGAAGATGACAAGGAGCAGAGGTGGCATTGGTGGTGCTTTCAGGAATGCATTTTAAAAAGCAGTTTAAAGAGCCTTCAGATGTTGGTATTATCCTGCGTGACCAAATTAAGAGCAAATGAGAAAAGTTTATCTGGCATTTTGGAGTATTGAAAGGGCTTAGTGTTATAAATTATACAGTATGAGGATAGGCAGTGGTGAGTAAATTCGTGTTAAACATTATTGGCAGTTTAAATAGCAACTGCTTTATATAGCACTAAATATTTTAATTTGGAAGTAAAAGTGTATTCACTCCCCTTCCAAAAAAGCATGTTTGACTTATTTATTTGCCAGCCCAATCATTAGACAGTTTTTCACTGATGAATTGGTGAACATTGTTCCCAATAGGCTGTTACAAACATGGAATAACAGGGCTGGGTTGTAGGTTTAGAATTGATTTGGAGCTCTGCTGATGAAAAAGTTCAAAGCCACAGTGACATCTTAATCTCCAGCTGCAGGGCAGTCTGTGTGCATTCGGGGCTGTTTCCAGATGGGGCTGGTGTTTATCAATATTTAATGGTCTTGTTTCAGCTCCTTTTTTACCGCTTGCTCTTTCAGCCTTTACACCAGAGATACCTTCACACCGTGGTTCTTGACATTACTGATACAAACCAAATCAGGCTCGGTCTCTTGATGATGATAACACAAACCCAGCCTTCCAGGTCTGAATTCTCTGGCACAGCAAGGCCTTTCTGAGCACACTGGAGCTTTTGCAATCCTATCTGGTGGGTGGTTGGTACAAGGATGGCCATCCCTGAACTACACAGGAGCTCCCAGAGCAATTCCAGCAGCAACAAAAGTGCTATTCCCTCTCTGTGCCATGATCAGTTTCCCGAAATACAAATATAATAATAAAGAAAAGCTTTTTCATGAACACAAAAGTCTGTGCAAACCCCCAAACTGGTTTTAAGACTTTTTCCTCTCAGTCTGAAAGTGTCCTGCCTTTTTCTTTTACCTGATTAAGTATTTGCAGGATGTTACAAAAAAAAACCCCATTAATATCCAATTCGCTAGTAATTACTTTAGGAAAAAGCAAAACTAATGCTGAAATATCTTCTAGGTGAGTGATACTTGTGAAGAGGCAAACCCCACAATTATAGCAGCATCTTCCATTAAACAGTTTTAAGTACTGTATATGCAACATGCTGGAGACTCATTATTTCAAATCCAACTTCTCAAAGATTTATTTTTCTTTTGAAACAATTTCTGACAGCTTTTGATCTTCTAAACTGAAAAAAAATCAAAGAAATCTGTTTCTCTGGCATATTAATAGCAAAGGAATTTCTGGATGCTGCAAAGTAGGAACTGAATATAATAGCATCTCAGTTTTATTCATCTTCAAAGAAAACCAAATATATTTTTGAGACTAAAAAAATAGGATACCCTACAGATTTTGAAGGGATGGGATAAACCTCTTTTCACAAGAAAAGATGACAAGAAATTCATCTTGAAGGACGTTCACTATGCCTCTGTCCATTTAATACATTTACAAGCCAGCTGCCATGAATTAATCTGGCTTTTACATCTGAAGCAAAATTATTTTATAATTTGGAGCTCATATGCCTAAGGGATTCTTTCTGTTCCCAAATTCTTTGGATATTGTAGATCAACCTGTCAACAGACATGGCACTAGCATGCACTGTTGTCAAAAATTTATGCAAGGGGTTCATTAAAAATCCTTTTGTAAAAGTTATATATAGGAATCTTAAAATCTTTCCGTCATAGCTTCCTCACTGCAACTCTTTGCAGGTGTAAAAATGAAATAATAGCAGTTGATTAATTATCAGATGTGTGTGTTGTGTGTGTTTGCCTACTAACTACAACAGATCTAATATGCAATCAAACCCTTAAGAAATAAATACTTACAAAACCCACATTTTTAAGAAGGTTCATAAATTTGGGTAATCCCGCAGAGTTTTTCTTGTAGAGCTGACTGGTGGATATATGATCTTTCCTTATTACCATGCTGCTCTCTGAGCAGGCCCAGGACATTGATCACACACAGCCACCAGCTTGGCTTAGCCATGGCTGCCAGGGGAAGTTGCAATCCTGGGGGAATTGTGTCCCTCACAGTGCCAGGTTTGTCAGGAGGAGGTCAAAGGGATATCACAAAGAACAGCTGCTGGCCCCTAAAAATCAGTAGGGTGTGCATTATTTTATAAATACATAAATTATACCCAAAAACATTATAATTTAGACTGTAAACAGTGAAGGGACAATGCCAAGGAGCTACCAGCTGTGATAGGGCTGAAAAACTCTTGCTGTGGAAACTGCTTAATTACACATCACAGGTAATGTAATTTTAGCACCTGCATATCATTAGCACCAAAAATAACAAAATAAGGAGTTGTGCACACTAATGTGCATGGAATGAATTGTGCAACTTGCAGATCCTCTGACAGCACAGAGGATTTTATGTGTATTTACCAACTGAATGGCATCTATTCTGTAGTTTAGTGGCATGGCATGGCAAAAATACCATGTTTCCAAACTACTTGTTTTTAAAAATAAATGAATAAATGAAAGTTTTGATTTTATCTTAAATAACAGAAAGCAACAAATCTTGATAAAAATTCTTAGCTGGCGTAAACTGCTACCATTTATTTACCTATGGCAAATTATGGCAGGTGAGATCCAAAGGGCTCCTCTGCATAATCAGGCATTAAGTGAAAGCAGAGGCTGTCACAGTAAAATGATGAAATTTAAAGGCCATGATTTTAGGGAAAGGAAAGAAAACTTGGCATGATGAAAATCATATTTATGGGGAAAAATAACCCAACAAAGAAATGTTTGATTCTGCCGGAAATGGATTCCAAATTCACAAAAAATACTACTAGTTAGGCTTTCTCATGTCTTGTTTTTCCCCAGAAAGTATTTCTCTAAGCATCTATTAAAAAAAATAGTATAATATCTTATGGCAGACACCTATACCACACTATAGCAATTAAATCAGCCACTCTTTAATTCTAATATTTCTTTGTATGGTTTCACTACAGAAAGAAATACAACTTATAAACCACAAAGCACATAAATATGGGGTTGTATCAGACCATTGCTCTCTTCAATCCAAAGATCTGAGGCACTGGAATTTATACTGAAAATTAAAGAAAAAAATCTAGAAATTCATATGAGAATATCTATCAGCAACAGTTTTTGTAGAAAACATCTGAATTTCCATGAATCACGCAGCATGATTAAAATAAGGAGGAACTAGAGTGTCAAATCTTGACCTAGATGCAGATTTTTTGAAATATTCTGTTATAGTTTCACAGTCTTCGTCACACAGCTGCGGAAGACAGATTTAAAGTTTCCTCTGAGTTTAGAGCTGGAATTTCTGTTTGGAGCTCCTTCTGATTTCACCACAAATTATCTCTCTGTGTAGGATGAGTAACAAGCATTGCTAAATAAATGAGTTTTTTGGAAGTTCAAACAGTTCTAAAGATATAAAATATGTTCCAAAAACCTGACTTAAAAAGAAGAAATAGGAACAGAAAGGTGAAATCTATTCCACCAAGACACTCCAGAAAGATTTTTGGTAGATTGCTAAGAAACAAACTATTCACTCACAGGTCTTCATTTTCCAATTCATCTGGAAGGACTATCTCTGCACTGACACTTTTTTTAACTGGATATCTATGATTAGAAAAATGTGACAGTGAAGACCCCCTGCAAATGAACAAGGCATTAAAAATGCAGTAATTGTTTATGAAGTCTAGAAAGTCCCTATATGGTGTCTTCTCTTCATAAAAAGCCAGGGAAGTTGGAGATTTATGGACTATTATAACTCACCTCAGACCAAGAAAAACTGAGAAGTAACCTGCTTTGAAATGGAGTAAGTCAGCAGCTGTATCCTTGAAATCTGATGGTGAATCAGCAAAATTTTACAAAATACAGAAACACAGTCAATAAAATTTCCTGAGCTGCTCACAAGGCTTTGGCTGAAAGTTCTCATATATGTCCAAAAGCTGCATCAAATTCTCAGCTGGGTGGGAAGGCAAGAAAAGAAAGGCCAGAAAAGAGTGCATTGGGAATTTCCTGCTCCTGTTGCTGTCCCCTCACTTCCAAGCTCAGCTCATATGGAGCATCTGGATGTTTATAGCAATTAAATTCTATTAATTCTCTTCATTTGCATGGTTTTCAGACTGGCATCGATGGGGCATGGGGAAGAACAGGATATTCCCCCAGCACTGATGTTGTGTTGGCTACTGCAGAACACTTTACAGTAACATTATCAGTTTTCCACCAATTATATGCTTCCTTTTCCAGACTGGCTGCTGTTTCAGGCATGGCACTGAGTTTGTAACTTTTGGTGGAAAATGTGAAGCCTGAACTCAAACACAGTTGCAAAGCAAAAGAAATGTATTTGTATCATTCAGAAATAACAATTTGCCACGCATACTGAATTTACACAGGCAGGTGATGTCTGTATGACTTGCTGTCCCAGAAGGAAGATAAAAACAAACCTGGAAAAGATGCTCTGCAGGTCCAACACAAGTTCAGGTGACAATTAATTCAGATTAGGCTGTTTCTCGTGTTAAAAAGTCTTCCTCTAATCTGATGATCATCTTTACTGGCTTGAATCATTTCAAAGAGTAAAGAGCATTAAGTCACTGAGCCGACAATGAAAAAGAAAAGCATCTATTTGGCCACTAAAGTGAATGTTGTAATCTTTAAAGTGTCTTCTCATTTGAGTTACCACATTGCTGAAGCCAGAAAGTTTTGCTTTGTCACAGAAGACTTGTTTGTACCTGCAAGGAAAAACAGACTGTCAGCAAAACTCAGTGGGAAGTCAGACAAGAAACGTGATACAATAGCTCCTGCAGACACCACCACACTCACTGGGTTCAGAAAACAGATCAAAATGTTCAAAATAAACTTCTACTTTGCAGAGAGACCAGTCCACTGTCCCTGCTGCAGTCGCCAATATGCCTGTGGGAGTGATGAGCATTTGGAAGCGAGGTGCTGGAAGATGTTTTGTCTCATCACTGCTCACCACTCTGGAAGTGGTCAGCTTCAAGCTAGTCAGAGCACTGGAAGTTACAAGGAAATTGTGTGAAATGTGGGAAGTCATGAAGGTTCACATGGGTGGTGCACCCTGGATGACAGGGGGTTTGCCCACTTGATAGGAAACTCCTCCAAAGCAGCTCCTAATGACCACTGCAAATATCACAGTAGTCACTTGGCAGCTCTAGCAGCCAGCATGAAAAGCATCCTGGATGATTTTATCAGAGCTTTACCAGTAGAGTCATGTCTATTTTCAGATCTGTGTAATGAAATGATTGGCAAACTTGTGAGCAATGGTTGTCAAAGAGCAAAGTACTTACTCAGTGCTTTGAACTCCAAAAAATTCTTTCATGATGATCCATTTGAACATCGTCTTGAAATCTAAGCTGGATTGTTTTCTCTCTGGTTGTTTTCATTCCTAAATGATTTCAAGTTACATTTGCAAGCAAAGAGACTAATGGCTTTGAATATGCACACTAGAACTGAGATATCAAAAAAAAAATTCAGTTTTGAATTTAAATAAGGATTGCCCTTCATCATTTTTTGGCTTACAGTGATATAGGAAGTGAAGTAGATGAGCATTTCTTAGTGTTCAAATGTCATTTTCTCTAATACTTCCTTGAAGTGAGCACAGGCAGTGATTAGATAAGAAATGGAAGTGCTGCTCTGGTTGCAACCTGGCTGCTGCAGAGAAACAACAAACTGCTTGAATTATTCAGCAAAGGTGACCTAGTGCTTGAATTCAAGCAAGACCCTCTTACCTGATTACAGAAAAAAATGAAGAAAGAGAACCCTGGTTTGTAGAGTACCTGATATTCTTGATGCCAGCTGTGGACTTCAGTGAAGCTGGTGTTCAGTATAGTGTTAGTGAATATACACTGTCATTATAAAGTAGATGTAAAAAAAGAACTCTGTTTAAAGCTGTCATCTGTCCTATCAAAGCTTCACTTTCCCTCTGCCAAAAAGCAACCTCAGTCATCTCATATTATAAGTACACAGAGGTGTACCATTTTCTCCATTGTTTTAACAACCTGGTTGTTAAAACTATTTTTAATTAAAATAGTTCATTGCAGGTACATTACAGATCAATTTGTGTAAATAAGAGTTCTCCAGGCTCCATGTGTCTAAGGAATGACAAAACACTAAGGGTTCAAAAAGCCTTTGTCAGATGAAGAACTTACCCTGGAATAGGTCTGCTTGTTTTGAAGGCTTTATTAAAAGAAGGAATTATGGTCAGAGTCAAAGCTCACAAAACTCCCAAAGTGGGGGGTTTTTTTCAGCTTTTGGTGATTTCATTGGCCTTAGTATATCAATCTGAGAAAAGCATTTCCTTAGTCTTACATCTACATTTTGTTACATTTTATTTACGTTTGAAAAGCAAACCAACATTTTTGTGTATGAAGCACCCAGGAAGGAGAAGCTACAAGGGGCAAGAGAAACTGGGAGCTGAAACAAAAGTTCTGAACTTTGAGAACTTTCCATTCTGGATCAGAATCTCCTCCCTTCCATTCCTTACCCCAAGTTTTGTTATTTGCAGACCTCTAACAGAGGAAAATATGAAGAAATTCTTACCATAGCTTTAATTAAAAACTTTACTCTCTGGCCAATTAATCTGTTGTTTAATTCATATTAACTGTAATTTTGAGGCAAAGAAAAGCATTTTTTGCATCATGTTTGGAAGCTTAATAAACCAGGTAACGATGGAAATATTCTGCTCCTGTTTTAAATAAATTGTTAAGGAACAATGTTATCCTGAAACCTGAACACTCACATTAAAGAGGAGAGCAAATTTCATTACGTGTTCCCTCTATTTATTTTAATCTGCTCATTCCTGGGGAAAAAAAAATGAATGAGAATTTAAACACACGCAGCAGTTTTACAAGAAGCAACTTTTTTTTTCTAATTATGTATTCTTTACTTATTAATCAGTGCTACAATTTCCTGTGACATTTAACACAGACACAAGTTATTTTCATTCCAAAAGTTAGCAGTTCACTGTGTCCTATACACATGGCACAAGCATTGCAAATGTAAATAAATGTAGGCGTCTGGGTTTTAACCACTGCTCTCAGAGAAACGTCTTTTTTAATGTGGTATAACTTGCAATCACACTGAATGTCATCACAGCTTTTGAGAGTGGGCAAGTCTTCATGCAATCTTAATTTTTCACTGAAAAAAAAATCCTGGCATCTGTGCAAAAATAATGAAGTCCATAGAAGAGGAAAGAGAGGAATGTAACTAATAATCCTATTTATGTTCTTATGCACTACATTTCATTTACTAGAAATAGCATGACTAAATTCTAATAAATAAATATACTAATTGGTCATTGGAAATGCAAATTTCAACAACAATCTTTAATGCAGTATAATAAAACCCATTACAAGCACCAGCTTTGTAGATGCTTTGATTGTAAATAAGAGATTAGTTTTAAATTCAGATGTGCTGAACAGGTTGGCATAATTTCAGGTAGCAGTGGATTTAGGCTGCTTGCCAATCTGTGGGAAGAGCAGATATATTAATACCTGCACTGTTTCTACTCTCATATGTTCAGTCTGAGTGTTTGCTATTTGCTACATTAAATTATATTGAGTGGCAGACATGAATATGGTTTTCGTCCTCCAGTTTCTTGCAGATCACTTTTCTTAGGTTCAGTGGATTCCATGGGGCCATTTCTTCTCTCAGTTTTTCATCATGTCCAAACAACCTGTCTTGATGACCATGGGATAAGCCACCTTCCCTCTGAAAATGGGAAGCTAATTTAAGTCCTGATTTCCCCTGCGCTGGGATATTGCAAACATGTGCCCTCACCACTCTTCTTTTCCTCTTTTTGTGGTGCCATCAAGCCCAATTCCCATGCAATCAACGAGCCAATTTCTCCCTTGGCAGGTCTGCAGATGGTCTCAGCTACACTAACTCTGTGCCAGTTTACATTGGCCAAAGATCTGTTCCCTGCCTGACAGGGCTGACTTCACCCCTGGGGAAGGGTGTGAGTGGCACCACTCGAGCACACAAAGATCTTGGTGCTCCCCACGCAAGGCAGGAGAAGTTTTGGCCCCAGCTTCTCCCAGAGGGAGAAAATCGAGCACTTAATTTTGGATAGGGCCACAACAGTGGGATTTACAGTGTTTCTCACTAAAGCTCTACTGGTTTTAGGTAGGACTTTTACCATTCGAGGATGTGTTTTCATGGCTCCAAACTTTCACTGAAGCATCCACTAGAGAAGAATATTTTACAGGGCTGTTAACAAAAACTACCTGGCTTGTCTGAACTCTGCTGCCCTACTGAGAGTTTATCAGGTGGTTCTGGAGCCCTCTGAACTTTCCCAGCCTCAGCCACGTGTCCTCCTAAAATGAAGAATTCAGCTGATACTTGGGTACACATAATTGATAAATTTTGCAAACCACACATTCCAGATTTTTTAAAGCACTTAAGCTCTAAATCACAACTGTATCCACTGTAGTTGTTTATACCTCAGCATTAAAAATAAATAAATAATTAAAAATTGCAGCTGAGTCTAAACCACTGTGTGGAGCTAATCAGTGTGACCACTTGGTGCTACTGCAGGTTTCCTTTCCAATCCCCTCACCTTAATTACTGTCTCACATACCCACTTGTTGCATCCTGCCTTCAATTACTTGTAAATTCTTTGGCACTGGGAATGTTTCCAGTTAGGCTTTAGCATACCCCTAAGCACAGCAGTCTGAGTAGGACCTGGGGGACTTTTGTAATAAGAATAATTAGTACTGAAATTGGGATGCTTTGGCCTTGAAGGGGAAAAGCCACAACAGGGAAATTGATTGAGGTGTCTAAAATGAAGTCTGTTTTAAAACAAGAAGAAAAAAGGCCTTGAGTGGCATCTCTGAGTGATGATATAACACAGTGACAGATCTTTTTGATGTACCAAGTAAGCAAGTACCTGAGGAAGACAGTTTTGACAAGTGCTGCAAATATTAGGGCAAGACAGTCCTTCTTTTCTTCGATAGCAGACAGCTCCCTTCTTTACCTTGAATTTTCCTCAGATTCCTTGGTGCCGTACAAGTTTTGGTAGGACTTTTCATGGCCAAGTTCCAGAAGAAGTCTGGACACATTGAGAAAATCAGTATTTTTCATCTCTCTAGCTTGAAAGGACAGTAGACCTCCCACAGCATCCCAGGTTGTGTAAGAAACAACAACTTTTTGAGATTTTTGAGGGGCTTTTTTCATAGGAATGGACGAAAAGTTTTAACTACCTTGTGTCAAACTTTGTGTCACGGGACACAAAGGACAGGCTCCAGACCTTGGACATTTTGGTTAGTGCTTTTCTCATAACCCATTGCAGACTGATCCAACCTCCTGTATTTTTTATAAAGTGGATAATCTCTGAAGTGGTTGTCTAGTTTGGTTAATCATCTAGATCTCCCTGCAGGGCATTTTTCATTCTGCAGCACTGTCTTTAGCAACCCAAAGATCTTTGTAAAAATTTATCAATTCTTTATTAAAAGAGTACTTAGCTGAATTACAACAGATCTAGAGACCCAAATTCCCCTCTCATGGAGTTAAACCAAGGTGTCCATACTTCACTGAGATCCTGCCTCCTTACACTACTGCTGTGTTTGACTGTCAGCCCTGAACTTTCATTAATAAATTATCTTAATGATTGTTTTTAGCTAAGACAATAATTTGAAATTTTCCTGAATACATGCACGCACAAAATTGCCACCAGGTTTTACATTTGGAACTTTTATTTCTCATATTCTGTTGAATCCCCTGCATAAATTATTCATTTGTAGCTTTGCTTGTCCCTTTCTCTTAGCATGAACATGCTGATGCCAAAGAATAAGAGGTGATTCAGCCCTCTGGTGCGTGAAGAGGATGAAGAGGACCCAGTGGGGCTGGCTTTAGTCTGCTCCCTGTCACTGCAGCCTGCTGGGTTTGTGCAAATAAACGTGGCTTTGGGGCTAAACCAGCTAGACTAGGCATTTCCAAGGTAGTACCATATTAATGATCATAAAACACATTTCCTGACTCTGTCCCAAGAGACCTTTTCAGAGCTGTTTTATGAGAGACTAGGGAAATCTGTTAATGAGTGAAGTAATTATTACCTGTGGGCACAGATTTAGAACGACTTCATGCTTCAACTCCAAAAGCGTAAATGTCTTTGTTACAACTATGTTGTGTGCAGTAAACAAAGGGGATGCTCACAGAATTACAGATATGGATGTTAGGATGCATAATGAATATTTTTTTTACGTTCAGAAAAAAAAAATCACCGAGATAAACAGAAGATTTGGTATCATAAGCTCTTGTAACAAAATAAATAAATAAATAAATAAAAGTGGAGTAATTTTCCATATAATGAGCATGATGAAATCTACAACATGTTGTTTATTTACAAGCATACACAAAATTAAACTATATTTCCTGTTTAATTTGCAGCATTAAACAGAGGCATAACATCAGATCATGATACCACTGTGCTAATTCAGAATCTGCTCATTTTTGTTTTGTTTCCAATATCGAATTCTTAATGTAATGTTGTGTCTTAATCCGACATGTATTGGTGAGATGATATGATATAATTATATATAATCTACTTCAATGCAGCTTTTTTACACAGGGCCAGCACCATACAAGACTCAAAAGTGTCAGACAGCCAGTTAAAATGGCTATCTTGTGCAATATCTTTGGAGTTCTTTTGGGATTCTTTAAGGAGTTTGATAGTCCTCCACCACTGGATAAACTAGATGACAGGGAGGAATTTGAGTTGTGGGTAGTATGGCTTCTACTATTCCTGTTTTCAACTTCCCACAGCATTTAGGGGGTAAATATAGCTCCAAGGAGGTCTTGAAGCTGCTGCTATCCCAGGGCCCAGGTGTTGCCTGAACACACTGAGAAGCCATGAAGCACAGAGACTCTACACACTCACACACTCAGAGGGACGTGAGCCAGGATCTGGTACCCAAAATCCCATAAAGAGAAGGAAAAAAACAGGTTGACAATGATTCTTGCTGCTCTTTTTACCTCCTCTCTGCGTTTGAGGAGTTTTATTAAAATGTTGTGGCCATAATGAAATGATGTAACACTTTTGAGGCACTGGAAGAGGTTGCCCAGAGAAGTTGTGGATGTTTCATCCCTTTTCAAGGCCAGGCAGGATGGAGCTCTGAGCAACCAGGTCTAGTGGAAGGTGTCCCTGTCTATTGCAGAGGGTTGGAATGAGATGATCTTTAAGGTCCCTTCCAACCCACACCATTCCATGATTCTGTGATTCTGAGAAGCACATGCATGCACAGGCATGCAAAACTTGCTTTCCAGATTCTTCCTGCAAAAGAGAAGATTCAAAGAGTGAATTCTTTTAATCTATAACAAATGTTACGTTTTCTCCTCTGCCTCTGCTTCTCCAAATTCCCCAACAACCATCAGATGATGAAGGAAGGGGAAGGAAGCACCTGGCTTCATGCAGCTCACTGTGATCTTGCTCAGGAGGAGCTTTCAGGGGTCTCTGCAGTGCTGCCTCCGAGGAGAATCTCAAGTATCAGCTCCTCTACAAAGTGGAGGCCCTTGGGGCACATGCAGACTTGAGAAAAACAAGTGGGGAACTGGGTGTTTTCACAGCACAAAAACTTTTTTCTTCTTTTTTTCCCAAGTAATTTTCTCTATTCCCATTTGGTTTAATTTCAACAGCTGATTGATCTGTAATGGTCACTCCTCAAGAGCCAGCTTTATCTTCTGGTAGTTTGAATAATTATCATTTTAAAGCCATTATCATGGGTCTCCTCACTTTTAACACACATGGCCATCACATTCCCACTGGGGTATCCAATGGGCAGAACACAAGGGGAGGAAGGAAAAGCTCTTATTTCAGACTCAATGTTTTAAAAAGTTAGTGGTGATTACCTGAAAAGATTTTAAAAATAACTGTGTCATGGCTTAAGGTTCATTATAAATACATGTGAAGGTCTGAGCTGCTCTGGGCTTCTGCTTGCAAGCACTCAGTGGTTACAGTTGTCAAGACAGGTAGGGAGCTCATTTAAAGTGTAGCTTAATGCAATCAAAAAGGAGGAATGATTTCTATTTGTGAAGGGAAGATGACTAAAATAACACCTGGAAAACTGATATAGTGGATATCAGAATCTCACCCAAAGCAGCAAGAAAGGCAATTACCAGATCAAGATCATACAGGAGACACATGGTCTAAATCTTGATTTTTGATAGAGCGCAACTCCACTGTGAGATTCTACCCCAAGAGTTGCATTTTGCTGCTTTGTGGATTTCTGACAATTTAATTTAAGGGAAGTTTGGGGCTGGTTTATGGCCAGGTGTGCGATAAACATAAAAGATTTTTTTCAGTGTTCTTTAATTCAAAATACTGGCTCAACTAATGCATCCTTGGTGTAAAGGCACTGAAATCAGATATTGTCCAATAAATCAATTTGATTTTACATTCTACAGTTGTGCAATTGATAGTCAGCTGACCTAAACTGGATCTCATCTAACTAGTTACTTCACTTTCTGGAAGATTTTCCTTCCTTAAACCATATTTCTTATTTTTGCTGTGGAGTTTGCATTTTATATAGGGGAAAAAAAAGGTCAAACATGTACAGGTATTCCCCAGAAGCAGCTGGTTCCTATATATCTGCTTACTGAAGATGTGAAATTATGCAAGCCTTGATAAAACTGCTCCTGGGGTTGTGTTTTGGAGTCTTCAGAAATGCAGAACACAGTGAGTACCTGGACAAGGCTTCATTCCTTTTACATGAGACCCTATACTATGACAAAACTTTTAAAGCATTTTCATTCCTGAAGTCATAGTTTATCACTTACGTGCTTTTGTAAAGTCTTACACATTTAGCTGCATCTTCAGTACCTAAATAGGATAAAAACATAACTTTGCTTCTTTCATCTTTTTATTTTATATTTCTTGTTTAGGATTTGTATCACAATATTTTGTCTCAAATAGGAACTAAACTTCTTTTTCTTTTTTTTTCCCGCTGAAGGGTATGAATTCCTGAATGGCAATTTAGCATGTATACTTCAGGGAAACACTGCATGACTTTTCACATGATTTACATTAACCTTTCATTAAAAATGAGAGTGGTTTGGATCCTACTGCATAAGAGCAGCAGAGAGTAAATGATGGTCTCCAGAAGCTGAATGGAGAAATGGGGAATTGCCTTATTATTTGATTTTTTCACTCTCTCCTCTTCATATGTTGAGAATTGTAAGGTAACTCTCTGGATAACAGGAAAAAGCTGAGGATCAGTATCAGTTTGGGAAGGACGACTCATAGGGACTGAGCTAGTCAGGCACCCTCTCTGTTCACATGGAATAAAATCCTGGATTTTAGTGTGAGAAGAGTTAAATTTTAAAGCTTATCCATGTGAGCCTGTTTGTCCTTTAGCCTGCACACGATCAGGACTATGGGGCTGCAAGAGAAGTTCTTGCCTGTTGGACTCAACACCAGCACCACTGGCTAAAATCTACAATATTGCCATGCAGAAATCCAGATTAAACAGTGATACTGGTCCCTGCTCACATTAAAATCTATGAATACATGCCCAATAAATGAAAATCATCTACCATGTAATTTTCAGCGAGATTGGAGCCACGGCGAGGGTGGGACAAGAATAGCATCAAATAAAGGCAAATATCCCTGAAATCTGCAGGCTATTATTTCTACCTAGAAAAAGGGGTCTGCAGGTCCAGGATGGTGGTAGTGGGAAAGAACATCTGGCAGCTGGAAGGTGACCAGAAATCAGGAACATATGGAGAAAGAGGTGGGGAGAGGAGGGGATGGGGTCCTTTCCAATACCCTGTGTTATAATGCCTAACCCCAGATTTAGCAGGGGCCACTGAGTGAGCTTGTGTGGTTGCCAGTGCTTTGTGGAGCATTATTGTTGCTTTGTTTTGTTTCTAAGGAGAATTACAATCTGTTACTACGTTAAATATGGGGTCTGTGTGTGTGTGTAGAGATATGTGTGTTTCTCCTCTGCTTTAAGACACCGTTTTCAGCTTCAGAAGTAATTTTCAGACTCAGAAAGGGTGGGAGAGCCAAGGAAATGTGATTTGTTTGTCTACATTATCTGGGAACTACATGACTTGCTGTTTCCTAGGCAAAGCTCTCTAATTTGATTGCAGATCTATATTTAAATGTGGGAGAGAGTCTAAAGGGGACCTGACACCTCCACTGTAAAAACTCAGATAATACAGACTTCAGGAGTTTAGAGTTCAAGGTATTTACATATTGATGTTTTCCAGCACTGGTGCAAGCAATCTAGCAGCACAGGATTTGCCACCAAACGACTGTTTGGTTTGGGGGTTTTTCAACTCTCATTTAAGTGCGAATTCCTAGATATCTGAATTTACAAAGGCAGGTCCACTGGATTTCCATTTGCATATTTTTGGCAGCAGTCCACCTCATTAATGCAGGAGAGAATCAGCCAATATTATAAGAAAAACACATATGACACTCAAGGGAATTAGAAATATATTGTTAATTTGACGGAGTGTTAATAGGCCCCCTAATGTCACCAGTTTTGCCTAACAGTTGTCTGCAATGTTTATTTCTTGTTGGACCAACAAAATTATGGTTCACATTATAGATGTGAGCTCGGTGATGGTGGCTCTTTAAGAAAGATGTGTTCCCCAGTAGGTGCTCAGCATTTAGTACTCCTCTTCATTTTAATCAAAGAAAAGTCTCTAAGTCAAAGGAGGGAGGAAATCAAACTCTGACTTAAATCTCTCGTGTAGGAGTAGATATTATTTTTGAATGATGCCTCCTGAGAAACTTTCCATTGACCTCTAAAGCAGAAGGGCTGCAATGGAGCTGTTATCAGGTTTAACTTTTGTGACCCACAGCTGAAATCATTGTAGACGAGTGGCTACAGGGAGATTAAATTCAGAATGTCCTGTAAGCTGAAAGAAATATGAATCTAAGCAGTGCTCTTTAAGAAGCATTAAAGAGTGTGTATAGAAACTTAAAATTCCTCTGTGTTAAGTTACTTGGTATTCCTTTTCTGTTCCTCATAGATTTATGAAGGACTACACCATTATTTTTGACCTTTTCCTTCTAAGGGCTGGGAGGTTACAAGTTTTGCTCTGGTAATTACCTATCAGTCTAACAAAGTAACCTTAATTAGTGGGATTTTTTCATCCCATATATAGGAATGGGGCATGGTGTGAACACATGTTATTATGATTTAACACCTCGCTCAGATCTCATGTATATCCTTTGTCTTCTGCTGTCACCACTGTAATTAGGCAGCAGAGGTGCAATATATTCAGATTTTTGTCAATACCTGCCCAAAGCTCTAAATGCACGTGTGATAGAAATGAAGGCTAATATGCAAAGAAAAGCTGTAATGACCATTGTAGACACCCAAGCCCCATTTAGCTCACTGTGCTGAGCTCACTGTGGTGCACAAGCTTTGCTCATGGGATCACTCTGGTTTCATCAAGATGGATTATTGCTTAGAGAGAGCAGGGTTTTTCCTCTTTCATTTTAGCACAAATCTGTTTTATCTTCCCTCAACCTGGCTTTTGATTAGCACAGGTTCAGAAGTGCTGCAGACAATACTTGTATCACATAATCTGTGGATTTCCAGCTCGACTTGCACTGATTAAACAACTTCATTATGCACAAAACCCAAGCAGGCAATCCCACACATCCCTGTGCCACACTTCCTCCCTCCCCCTGTACCTCCAGTTCACCAGGACTGGAGGAAACATTTTCTTGCTGAACACAAAGGAGAATGTCTTCCCTCCTTCCCTGTCCTTGCACATTGGGGTTACATACTCCCAGCTATTTTGTGCATATGTCACAGGAAAAAGATTAAATTGATCCGTGCAACTTAGTATTGCTAGAAATACTCATTAGATAAAAGATTGGTTCACACAGTTTCCTAAAATGTTTCACTTCTTTCTTATTTGTTTCCCATCTAAAAATGAGGTCTCAGTCTCCATGGAATTTCTTCTCCTGATCCCAAGAGCAATATTTATTCACTTGGAGATTAAAACCCATGCTGTATGATATAGGTAACTAATCACATAACTCAGACACTGACTATCAAATAATTTCAGTGAAATCTCTCCACCAAAAGAGAAAAGCAGCACAAAAGCTCTTATGGATGAAATGGGATTTATTGTTTTTTAAGTCTACCAGGAGACAGTCAGAAAGCAGCAGAAAAGCAAATTTTGCTGAATAAGTTATTTATTGTAAACAACATGATGTCACCTGCTTTCTTCATCAAGCTTATACTGTTCAGTCGAGAGCATGAAGAGTGCCCTTACTCTCTCTTAGTGAAAGACCTGCTTTTATTTTTTATTTTAACTTTTCCTTCAATGTTTTGTTTGCAGCTATCAGCAACACTTTACAACTGCTGCAACAGTGAATAACTTATTTCTGAGGACCCCCACTGCAACTTCCATCGTGATGAAATGAAATGAAACGTTGTGCATGGTGAAATTTGTGAGTGCCCAGTTTCTAAAGGAACTTTCCTTATCTTTTACCTTTTTTACAAGCTCATGGGAACCCTTCCTCCAAGCCACCTTAGGGTACAGTTCATTAAGGTGTGTACAAGGTGAAGAGCCATCAGGGAGGGAAGGGATGGTGCTACAAGGCACAGGAGGGGAAGGGATGCAGAGCACACAGGATGTGTATGGATGGAAAAGGGTGAGAGGAGCATATGGGAATGAAATCTAAATACTGGGAAAATATAAATTATTGCAAAGCCATACATTTGGATTTAAATTAAGTTGGACAACTCCTCCCATTAAAGTCCATGGGTCTTTTTGAAAATAAAGTATTAATTAGCATTGACCACCATATACACTTTGCAAATAATCCAAGCAACTACATAAATTTGGTGGTTAAAAGTAGGCATCCAGATACAGGTGAATTGCCTAACTTTTCATTGTAATTAGAGATGAAAAATACATAGTACAAGGGCAACCTATCCTATAAAAATCTAAAACAATTCAGTGAATTGCATCTTATTCTTACCTGGTGACTGTGATAATCACACAGGAGTCAGATTCCACCCAGAAAAACAGCTCAGAGGAAGATATCTGAATTTCATGCAGCTAAAGCTAGGTGAGAGGGAAGTCACCACATTCCATCAAATTCAGAGGGAAAATAAGCAAGAGAGGAAAAAAAATGAAATTTTATCTTAATAAAAGACATACCCACCTTTAAGAGCCTGTAATTTTCATTTTTTGTGATGTAATAGTTATAATGCTCAGTAATTGACTGAAAGGTGAAGATTCTTGAGATTATTAATTATCCTTTAACATTATTAAAATTATCATGTTAATGAAGTTTCAGGAATTATTAAATGCTTCTTCAGCTATGTCTTTAAGCTAAGTAACATAAAAATATTAAAAGCCATCTATCCCAGAGGTATAGGTCATCCTTTACTAGATGCACAAGGGTCAATGGTCTATAAATATCTGCTTTACACATTTTTGTCTAAGGAAGACTCTGTGAGAAGTCTCATCAGCTGAATGTGTCAATATACCCATGTTAAAGGATGCTAAAGGATGCTCTGACTTTGTAAATGTATCATGATATTGACCTTATGTTTGGAACTCAAGGCTAAGAAAAGCAATATAATTCAGAAATCTAAGACAATAAACCATCTCTGAAGGCAGAAATGCAGGATGATTTCTTCTTTTCCTCTGGTTCCTGTGCAAGTGGCAATGCATTTATTTTATTTTCCCCAATAGGCTTCCTTGCCAGAAAGGAAGATACATGGCTGAAAGCTGCACAGGAGAACAGGCTTTTGCAACTTTATTCCTGTAAAAGTCATCTGGCTATAACAGGGCTTTAAAAATATATCCATTTTTGTGTACACTTCTGTGGTATCCACCATAAAATATTTCAATACTATGCACAAACTAATGCAGGCCTAGGCATGGCTCAGTTCTTACTCTGATTTCTACCAGTGCAACATTGACTTCAATGTGCTTATTTCAGATTTTCTCTAAAGGAATTGAAATTGTAGGCAGGCTGCTCTTTGAGCAGCACTCAGAGCTATGCAGTTCAGCAGAATTTACTCAGTTTCTATTAGCACTTATTCAAAGTTGGCCATAAGTGTCAAATGAAGCTCCCATTTACAGAAATCAAGGTACTTAATTAAAATCTTACCAATAAAAAAGGGATTTTCCATTGTGTAATTGGAAGTCCAGATACTTAATCCTACTTAAAAATAACAAGTGCTACACTTTTAAATCAAGAAGTGCCCTTTTTATTTTACTTTCAATAGTGTATGAACAGTAAGCTCCCTATGGTTTTAACCACTGAATTCTTATAATCTAAATGTTTTTGAACTTCTGGTGAACGTTCATATTTGTTTTTGACTTTGAATTTGATTATGCCATTTATACTGTGATGTCCCCAGAGCTTTGTCAGGGTAGGGAAGTTTCCTTTAGAAATCAAGATTTCCTCAGGATTAATAAATGAAAGTAGGCTGTATCTTTTTAAACTAGTGCTGGGAGATGTCTAATTTGCCAAGTCACTTGAACCAGCAGTCCAGGATCAAATCCAGAGTGTTGGATACTGATTTTCTAGCTGGCCATCCAAGGCAAACCATGGGGCAGAGGGTGCCTAATGATGATTTATGGTCTGTGCAACAGCAGCTGCAGAGCATCATGCAGAACATCATTAGCATGGAGAACATCTCTATCATGGAGATACAGACTTCAGACTCTTTTTGAACAGTGGGAATCTGCATCTCATGCTGTAATCTGACAGATGGAGAAACTGGGTATGGAGGAAGGGGTAAGATGGATCTCAGGTGATGCAGCAGGACAGTGGCAAGTGTCTGTGAAGTCTCCAGGGCTCCACATATCCTGGCCTCAGACTCCACAGCTCCCTTTCAGGAAGCACTGAAAAGTCAATCCTTCCTATGGAAGACACATCTTGTGACCAGTGAGAGCTCCAAGTACAGAAAGAGCAGCTCAACACTGTTATAACAATTACACCATTCATTTCCAAACTGACAGCTGTGAGGGTGCTCACTGAGTTTCCCAGGGTGCTATAACAACTTATGAAATGATCAGGAAAGTATTTATTTAGACGTTGTTTAAACAGGACCCTCTGGGAATTCTTTTTAATATACGCAGAATCTGATAGAGAACTTATCCAGTTTGGTGGGGTACTGTGCAGGGACTGGTGTGTGCTTACATGTTCAAATTAAATTGCCTTTCTGCTTGTTCTGCACACCAGGCCAGCCATGAATCATTGCCTTTGAATAATTTTATCTACAGTTTGAGATGATTGTGCGGTGCTGGATTATTGTGCACAGGGTATTTTTTAATCACTGCTAAAGTGCAGGTGGAACAACAGGAGGCATCTCAGGAGTCCTGTAAGATTCACCTTCTCTCATCTGAAGGCAAAAAAACCTAGTGAGGTTCCTCTTTGTGGAGAATTTCCTCCTCTCCAGAAACCACCACAGGTTTTGGCAGAGCCACAGGCCATTTGGCAGGATTCGTGAGGGCTCGAGAACTGCCAGGCCTTCCTTTGCCAGGGAATAAAACTGATCCAAGCTTTAAAGGAGTCAGTTGAGAGCGTTCCCATGGATTTTGAGAGCTTTAGAGCAAGCCTAGGTCAGAGATGATGCACCAGAATGAAGCATTTCTGAGCAATAAGCACAGCCTTGTCCCCACTACACCCAGAGAAGCCAGTTTGGTGATGCTGGGTCAGATTCAAAGACTTGCAGCAGCCACTGAGGTGTCCTTTCCTTTCTCTCTCTCTGGAGCTTTCATTTTTAGGATCATTGGGACATTTCCCCTGAGATGGTAATAGGAACACACAGCTGAGTGCAATTGTAGGGCCCTCAGTGACTGACAGAAGCTCTTCTAGACCCATTTATTCTCCTACTCACACACAGACCCAGCCAAAAATGACACTGGGCTGTCTCTGGCCTGGTGACCTCTGCTCCCAGGGTGAGTGGGAATGGGGCACTGCACACCATCCTCCAAAGCCCAGGTAACTGCACCAGTTAAACAACACTATGATATGTGACTCTCAGAGAAACAAACTTTCAGGGGTGTGGTTTAGGGGCTTTGGAGGTGTCCAGTGCTGTTTACCACGGAGATATTTGTCCAATTTTTAATAATTTTCATGACTAGATATATTGGGTATTACATCTCAAAACCCCATCCATCCTCTATACCTCCTTTGCAGAGTTCCTCATGCTGCAATGAGGTAGAGGCTTCACTAAAAACAAAAACTGTGACAGTCCTTGTCAACTGTCCAGAGTAAAGTTACCCAAATACACTGCCTGTTTTCAGACTCCTTTCAAAAGGATGGACAGTCGTCCTCGGAGATAATTAAACTGTAAGGTTTCAGGTCTTGTAAAGATGTTTAGCTCCCCTAAAATTAGGCAGCATTAAACCCTGATTCCAAGTTAAAATCCCTTTCTCTTCCCCTCCACAAGCCAAGCTGTGTGCAGTGCTCTTAGTCTGGGATTCTAGAGGAGTCTGTTTACAACAGACACAGCACAAACCACAACCACCATTTAGCTGATAGGATCAAAACTATGACTATAAGAATAGCTGTCATGCTCTTATTCTAATTATTATCCACTTTCTCTAGCTCTCTCCAGAGATTTGAGACTTGTTTGTTGCAGCAGACATATCTATTATTAATCTTTAGGTAGTCAGTGGAATAATTTGCAGCATTCATTAAAAAGTATCACCTTATGGATTACTAAAAAGCATCTATGCTTTTCCTATGAGCCCCAGTAGTGCAATACTTTACATATTTTATGGCCAGACAATTATGTGATGTCTTGTTTTTATAGTCAATCTGAAAATGAATTGTTTCAGACATGGAGATAGTAGCCAACATGAGAGAAGTTAGTGCTGGGAAATCTTGCCTCCTGTGTTGCTGAGTTATAACTGTGAAGAGATGACACATTTCCCAAGCATTCTTTTATTATTTCTAAAATCCTGCAGCCCACAAAAAATGTCTGTTATTCACACTTAGGATAAAGCATGATAAATGCAAAGAAAAAGAAGCCAGGGAATTTCAGAACTAAACTGTTCCTTTAGAGAATGTTTTTTTACTTTGTTTTTAAACAGGTTTCATCTGAAAACAATATAGATATTTAACACTTTCCTACTTAAGGTGATAATAAAATCTGCATTTCATCTATAAGTAGATGGTGAAATCATTCAGCTCTCAAAAAAAGGCAGCATTCAATATTAAGTATTTGCTCACATGAAGTGGTTGCCTCCATGAAGAGCCACCAATTCACATAAAGATTCAGCCATTTGACCTCACATTCACCCAGGAAGAAGTAAATATACTTCAGTTCCAAGACATCTTTGAGAAATAACATGCTGGTTTTTTATTTTCCCTGTTATTCTCAGTTTCTCATTTCTCCCTTCTGTCTTTGTCCTTTAAAAATATTAATAAATTAAATCCATCACCAGTGGTGGCAGTTTGGGTGTCTGTCACTGGCCTGCCCGTGTGTGTCAGCACAGCCCTGGGAGGAACCACCGTGGGGCACCTGGGAATGATTCTCTCTCAGTGCCCATTAAATCTTTAGCCTCTCCTCGGAGGCTGCAACAAGGGTGCCAATTAATGTCAATTGTCACCGTGGTTTGTGTGGCTGGGACAGCTGCCCACGAGGGGCTGAGCAGAGACCCCCAGCAGCACTCACCTGTGCTGCTCCAGGGTATCAGTGATGGCACAGGTGAGGGAGCAGCACTGGCTCATCACAAATTTCATTCATTGCTGGCACGAGTAGGGTGGGAGCTGCAGCTCGACCAGAGCTGTGGCACAGCTCAGTTCTCCTGTGGTCTTTTCCTCTTTCCATGATGTCTCTCTTGTGGCAGGGCTGACATTCTCTATTTTCCTCTTTGCAAACTGACAAGAATCAATAGTTCATTGAAAGCTGCTGCTTACACAGCTTTGCAGCCCAGCAGGTACAGACCAAGCTGGTGTCGTGACAGATGCAAGTTATTACAGTAATATTTGTTCTGTACCTCCATAAAACTGGGCTAGAAATAGTCTAGGAGTTATCAATTATTGCAATTTATTGCTCTTCAAATGTTTCTTAGCTTATTAAAAAGAGAGCAGAGCATTAATCAGAAAACACCTCCTGTCAGCTTCCACTCTCCTCAGCTCCCCGTGTTGTATCACCGACCACAGCCTGTGGAATAACTGCCCACAGCCTGTGTTTCCAGAATCCATCTTTTGGCAGTGAGCAGTTTATTTTGAGAGTAAATATGGCAAATCATATTAACTGGTTTATGACTGAAGATACTGATGAACCTTGGGCTTTCCCCAGCCAGGCTTGTGCTCCCTGTCCTGCCTGCAGACCACATTTAGGTTTCCCTTTGTGCCCCATCTATTTATATATTTCCCCTTTCTTTTTCCCCAGATGTAAACACTCACCTGATTTTCACTGGAATCATATTTGGCCTCATTCCCTGATTTTCAGTGGAGCCCCTGTTAAAATTAATTGGTCCCCTGGGACTAACATTTGCCCATATCACCAATAACCTGTTGTACACAGAAGCAGGTTCTGCCCACCCAGGGGAATAATTAGGGAGAAAATTCAGCGTGGAAAACTTTGTGGACCTTTTTTTACTCTCTTTCCCACTGGCATGGGCTTTACCAAGAAATATGCTTGTAATCCTGACATGCTAATAAACTGATTTTTGTTGCCAGACAGTTCAGTGACCTCCTATACTGTGTCACAGGATGAGATGGAAAATTTCCTTCCATTCTTCTGACATGTCCAGTTATTCCTCAGTTATATTCTGTTTTTAAACTGGCCCGATCACCTCAAAATCTGAATCACCCATCTGCCAGTAACCTATGAAAACTGCAGAGTGCAATTAGTTGTACAGTATAATTAGTGTATTTTCCAGGATTTCTGAGTCATGTCTTTCCAACATTCTGCAGTGAGAATTATAGAGGTGTTTCAGGCTTAGGTGTTCTTGGGACTGAGATTCCTTTTGTGAGAAGCTCCTGAAAACATTAAAGGCTGTTCAGAGCAAAATTAAATTATATTGAGATATGATGCTGGATTTGAGAACTGATGCTGGATTGCACACATATAGGCACATAATTGTACACACTGGAATAAAAAAAAAGAATAAAAAGGAAGTTCATAACATTAAAATTTTATTGTAAGTATGGCAGGGCAATGTCTTTATCTTCTTGCAAATTTAGATGCCATTGAACCCCTAAAAAAACATGGAATGGACATTCAGTATCTGATCTTTTAATTATATCTCACATCCTTCCAGATCTTTCTCATGCCTAGTGCAAAACTAAGGCCTGAGCCCATCCACTGTGCAGGTGCATCCCTCCTTTGACCAACAACAGAATTTTCCTGGGGTCAGAAAACTGCAGGTAATGTGGAGAAGTTTTCATCTGAGCTTCCATTTTTTATCTCTTTGATGGCTGACTCCCAGAGAATGGGAATGGACACCCACTTTTACTGGATGGGGATCTGCTGCCACCCCGGCAGCCCAGGGTGAGGTGGATCCCAGGAGAGGGGAGGCAGGGCTGTGTGTCTGTGTTTGCTCTGCTCAGTCTGTGGGCTGCTCTGAGAGCTGAACACTGAGCACTCACTGATGCAGAACCAGAGTTTTTCTCATTTAGCCAATTGCCCTGGACCCTGGCTGGGGGGGTGTGATTTGCATAATCACTACCCAGGTACAGCAGTGCGTGCATCCCCTGCTCTGGCAATCAGTCCCTGCTCACCCAATCAGGGATTTGCATAATCCCCTTGCAGCTCCTTCCCAGCAGCTTCACTCTGGATATGCAAAGCCCTCCATTCTCCTTGGCTGCTGCAATCCCTCTGTGCTGAATGGCTTCTCTGCTGCTTCATTTTTCATATGTTTTCCAGCAATAAAGATGTTTCTTTTGCCCTTTTTCCTTGAAAAGAAGAAAGAAAACACATTGAGATCTTGGCACAGATTGGTGTTTTCAGTAACTTCCCCTTCCATTTCTTTTTGATCTTACCTTTAAATTTCTAGGGTGAGGCTGAGGGAGGGGATTCTGCCCCTCTAACCCACTTCAGCAAGATTCCACCTGGAGTGCTGTGTCCAGTTCTGGGGTCCTCAGCACAGGAAAGACATGGACCTGTTGGAGCAAGTCAAGAGGAGGACCACGAAGATGATGAGAGGGATTGAACCCCTTTCCTGTGAGGAAAAGGCTGAGAGAGCTGGGGTTGTTCATGTGGGGAAGGGAAGGCCACAGGGAGACCTTAGAGCACCTTCCAGTACCTACAGGGGACAAGCTTTTCAGCAGGAGTTATTGCAAAAGGACAAGAGATAATGGTTTTAAAATAAGAGAGGGTCAATGTAAATTAGATATAAGGAAGAAGTGTTTTACAGTGAGGATGGCAACTGGAACACTGGAAGAGCTTGTCCAGAAAGGTGGCAGATACCTCATCCCTGGGAACATTCAAAGTCAGGTTGGATGGGGCTCTGAGCTACCTGGTCTAGGTTGAAGATATCCCTGCTCTTTGCAGGACGAAATTGCTTTTAAAGATCCCTTCCAACTCATGCCATTCTAATATTCCATAGTTCTATGATCTTCCCTGTGCCATCAACCTGCACAGGGCAATCCCAGGCAGTCTGTCCTAGGTGTTTCCACCAGGAGATCCACATCCCAATTTCCACCTGACCTTTGACAGGTACACCCAGACCAGGTCCTTTGGGAATGAGAAAGGGAAAGCAGGGGAAGAATGGGGAACACAAAACAGTCTATGAAGGGAGAGATCCCCTCCAGGGATGCAGATACCAAATACCTCACTGTATTTAGTCCACAAAATTTCCTCTTCTCTTCCTGGCCTTTCTGATCTTAGACTGAAGACTCTAATTTGTTTTTTAAGGCAATATATAAAAACAGCTAAAATGAGCTCCACAGTACTGGTGGACAGTACCAGTGTCCCTCGTGTATCTCATTTAATATCACTATCTGTTACATAGCTATGAAATTTAGAAACAAAATCCTTGACTTCATCAAGTGAAGTGCCAGTGAAGGTAGAATCACACTGCATAAAAGTAGCAGTAAGTGTGACTGATTTTCCCTTAAAATAATTTTAAATGAGGATATGTAACTTCATTTGCTTTTAAATTGTTGTACCACTGCACAAGAAAATCACATATAATGAGTGCATGATGAATCACCAAGCTCAGAAATCAGGTTGATTACAAACATCAACATCATCCCAAAGTTGAGGTCATGGCTTCAATCTGGAAAAAACATTTAAAACCTCGAGGTAATTACTTTCTTTGCAAAAAAGTAAGTGGTATTAACTTCAACTGCTAATGGAGTAAAAGGTGCTCCCAGCCTGACTTCTGAGGTCATAGACTATTTGTGACATACAACACCTTTTCCAAGACCTATCAAGGAAATAACCTTAGGAATGATGTATGGCACAGCCTAATGGTCCAAGAAGAGTCTTTTGCTGACCAGCCAAACAGTCATGAACTGAGATTCCCCACATTTTCTGATGTCACAGAATACAGTAATCCATAAATCTTTGGTAAATGTCTGCTTATCTCTAAAGCACCTACACACATTGTTGACAACGTTTTTTTGTAGAACTGTAAATTCTTCCCAGTTACAGGTATTTTAATGTTTCTACAGCTCAGATATTTACTGTTCTGCCTTAGGAAGAAATATGCTCAAGGCAGAATTTTTACTTTATTGCTGTCTGTAATAGGCAGATATTTTTCTTGCAAGGGATTTCCTGCAATAAATACCATTGTCATTCTTATGACTGAAGCTGCTGGCTTGAAACACCTTGTCCTGAAATACTGCCTCTCCAAGCCATTATTATATAATTACTACAGCTTTTGACCTAGTTACATAAAACAGGATGCAGTCCTTTTCTCTTCAGTATTCCCGAGGAAAGGACAAAGGGGAAATATTTATTTTTCAGGTGAAAAATTGTTAGCTTAGAATGACCAGGAGGCAGGTACAAACCCCCCTTTGAGCTGTGTCTGGGGCTGTGTGTGCTTTATAGCCCCAGCAAACACCTGTGTTTGCAATGGAGAACAATTGCAAAAAAACACAGTAGTCATGATCCAATTACCATTAAACCAGTCAGACCACAGGGGGACAAAGGAATTGCTGTAAGGGGTGTGGGGATGTCACAGACTGATGGGACTTTTTTACTGCCTGTGAGCTCTGGTGAGTTGAGGGGATGGGCTCTACAAGACCCCTGTCTTCCACTCCCAGGGTTATGTGGTGCTGGAGGGGCTGGACTGTCCCCCAAAGTGCATCTTTCCTGTTGGATTTGTGGGACACAAGCAAACCAGAGGAAAGGGAAGGTTCAGTGGAGATAGTCCAGTCAAAAGTTGCAGCCACAGGCACTTTTGGGTGTACCCTCAGCAGTGCAGTCCATGTCTGGGTGCTGAGGATAAGCAACTCTGCTCCCATTCACAGAGTTGTCCAAATCCAAGTGCTTAAAATGCCTTCTGCGTGGAGGACTATGGCTGGCATCACCACAAGAAGCTTGAAATAATCTTCCCCTGTCAAACAACAGCCTAAAGGAGAAAAACTCCTTTAATACATCCTGGGAAAAATAAAAAAAAAATTGCTGTGAAACCAGGTGAGTGTGGGAGAAGAACCTTATTCTTTGACCATTCTGAACAATTGTTCTCTTTCTCCATTGCATATTTGTCCCAATACCAGTCAGAAAATTCTAATACAATACTTAAGAATATTGTATTTTTACAATGCAAAATACAAAAATGAGTATCCCAGACCGCATGGCAGTCATGTAGCTTAATTTGTTTTCAAGAAAAATGTCTTTTTTCCCTCTGAATTATGATCTTCCTTTACATGCAATGAAATGTTTGCTTTCTTGTTTGAGTGCTGCTGCTTCCTGTTTGCAAGTACCAGAACCCACACTCTTTAAACTGCAGTTGTTATTAATAAAGGTCTCAATGACTGACAAATCCCTACTTCATGCCTCTTTATTTTACCCATGGGAGCTAGTTAAGCTGTATTGTTTGATTTGTATACATTGATGTTCTGATAGCACTGGCCACTTCTGTTTCAGTTGGAGTGGAAATACATTCCTTGTTGGCTCCTTATTAAACATTTCTTGGGCAGCTTTTGTGTCCACTCACAATCCCTTCTTTTCAAACTACTTAAACACTACTCTATATTTTTTTTGGTCATTTTCTAATCTCCTGTGTCTTCTGAGTGTAGGAAGCAAAATAACTCACTTATTTATGTCTGATTCTCCCTTAACTTACCCAGTTCTTCCAAAAAAGTCTCTATAATTACCGTGCTGTTAAACCATCGCTCCAGAATTCCTTAGAAATTTACTTCTTATCTCCCTTGGAAGTAAATCACAGTTTAATCACCTGCCAAAGCTGGTATTAAGTGTCCAATTAAAAACCAAACCTTTTGCAGCTTATCACTTTATGCTGTAAGGAACAGGTGTGTTTTTAGGTGAGTCCTGGGCTGATTTCTATTGAATTATCTGGTAGGAGTCCCACTGGTTTCAGGGCATGTGGAATGAGGCAGATGGCAGAGGATTTCTTTGGAATAAGGACCTGATGGATGTCTTCTGAGCCTGGAGAACTCCCCCAAGGCTCATTGAAGCCTGCAGGTCCAAAATTCCCAAGGATCTAACCCTATTACATTCCTCAGCCATACGACTGTGAATTTGCAAATTAGACACAACTAGAAAGAAGCACCATTAGGAAAAGCTGCTGGAATAGCTGGAGAATCACTGAGGGGGCACATCCTAAATGGATGTCTCAGTCCCTGGCCCAGGATTCCCAGCTCTGTTTTGAGATGGTGAACACTTGTCACTGGGCACCCACAGATGATAAATTTGGCAGAAAGTTTGTCCTGGTGGCACCTGTGCCATGGTTGTCACATTATTCATGACTATGAACTGTCAGCACAGTTCTGTGCAAATTACACCTAGATATTGTCCTAAGAAAATGTTCAGCCTATGTTGTTGGACATTTAGGTGGATTTATGCTAAAAGCATTATTTGCAGTCATCTTTGCCTTGCCCTTACCTGCCCATGTTTAAAATCTGACCAGAGCTGCACCAGTTCTTTTTCTGGGAGACTCTGTATCTGATGAGACAACCAGCTGGACTTGCTCTTTATCATCCTACAAGGATTCCATCACTGTGCACAGAGGGAGATTATTTAATTTATACTGGTTCTGTCCTACTTGTGTGCCAGTGACAAATCCACACAGAAAGCTCTGGGAAGTGCAGCACCCCCTGAGAGCCCTTCCTGACCCCAAACACCAGCCCAGCCTCAGCATCACATCCCAGTTGTTCTTATCAATGCTAACAACCCAGACAGTCTCCAGAGACTCTCCTCTTTTCCTGCACATTGTATTTCCATGGTGCTGCATAATCCACTGCACACTCCCTTCTTTCCACATATCTCCATTTTTTAATCTCTTATGTGATCGTTACACATGATAGATGATAAAAGGTAACTTCATATCCAGAAATGGTATCATTCAATAAACAGGCCATTTTGTCATAAGATAGTGCAAAAGATGTTCATACTCACTTAGTAAATGCCCTGAGGGTGTGCCAAGGCACAGAAGATTGTGACTGAATGGAAATTCCAATTCTTCTGATTCACTCTGCTCTTACCATGTACAAAACCCTTTCCAGTGGATGTTGTTGCAAGTGGATATGTCTGGGTCAGACCTGCAAGACCCTGCCTAAGGAAAACTGCTGCTGAACTGAAGCCCTGGGTGAGAAGTGAAGTCAGAACCTCAAAGTCTGTTCCAATAAATCAGAGCTGATTATCAGTGAGTGGTGAAATTGCACTTTTTGCACAATGATATGTGCACATTTGGCTGTTTGAGTTTTTTGTAGCTACAATAGTTTTCAGTCATCTTTTTAAATGAAAAACAGATGCCACCAACAAGTATTAGAGCTCACAAAGATGGATTTACACATTTCTTTTACTGCATGTTTTTATCAATAATGCACATGAAAAGGGTCGGGGAAGTTTTATTGTATTAGTTCAGCCACCATAAATCAGCACAGAATACAAAACTCATTTAAATTACCACCTTAGGCCCAATACAACAATGATGAAGTGTTATGTTCTAACCCTTAGACCAGAATGGGTGATGATCCTCTTTACAAACACTGAAGTGATCACGAGTGCTGTGATGGACTTTGTGACTGTTTCGTTCTGCTCATCCAGAGCAGACAGGGAAGCAAAGGCAGGCCCGGGGAAAGCAGCTCTCAGGTGATGCTGTGTTTTCAGCCAGGGCCAGGACAGGATGCTGTGACACTGCTGGGTGTTTGCCCAGCCTCAGTGCTTTTCCCTGACAGCAGTTTTCTGGGTGCTGAGTGATCCTCTGCAGGAGTTTTCACTCAAAAAGGATTGGAACTGCTGGGGGCCAGCCAGAAGAAAGGACCAGCCCATGGGTGAGCCTGTGTCACTGCTCCTCCCCACCACAGTGCACCTCCAGGCAGGGTGGGAGCTGCTGCAGCCCCTGCCTGCAAAAGCAGGGCCCAGATCATGCAGAAATTGCTGCTGCTTTTGGGTCTCAAGCACTGACAGCCCTGGTTCTGTCCCTGGCCAAGTCAGTGCAGCCACAGATGCTTCCCTAATCCGACCACAGCTTGCATCCCTCATCTCAGCCCTGCTTTGCAGTAATCCCATTCAACTGCATAATTACTGCCATACTCAGACAACTGTATAATTTCCTCTTGTGAATTAATAACAGTAATAATAGCACTAGTGGTAATAATAATAATAGTAATAAACTATTGTTGGAATTTTCCCCCACGATTAATTGCTTGCTGCTTTGGCCTTCCTATGGAGATGGCCACCAATAATGCCAAGCAGGAAATTGTTGTTTGAATACTGTCACATGCCTCCTAGAGCTCCTGTTGAGACCACCAGTTTGTTCCAGAGAAGACATGTTCAGCAACTATCAGATGATGATGACTAACTGGTTTATGAAGTCAAGTTAGCAGTCTAGAAGTGAAAGGATTTATTTTTCTGTTTGCTTTTTTAATCTCAGCATCAGCCCTCAGAGCCAGAGTCATCCCATTTTTGTCTCTCCATCAAGCTGTGGTTGTACTGATTCGTCAAGATGGTTTGAAATTCTTTTCTCTTGTCCTTTGAGGCCAGAGGTTTCTTTGTTCTTTAATATTTTCCTCTCCTCAGTGTATTTTAGGATGATTCTCTAACCCTGTCTTGTTAAACCTAATTGGACAGGACCTTAATCGAGGTGACTACATCAAATGTCATGTTTCCCTCTTCTCTGACCACTACTGTAGCCACTTCCAGGAGTTATTCTTTTGGAGAAACTGTTTCTTAGGAAGTATAAATGTTTGGAAAAGAAATTAGCTCCAAATGTGCCCAGCCATTCACCCATAAGTCATGATTTGCCTATTTTCCCAGGCTTTGTTTCTTGTACCAGTCAAAGGAAAGCTGAAAACAAAATAGATTAAATGTTTTCGCAACGTAGCATCAAAAGCTATAATTTTGTTCATTCACATAATTTAAACAAGATCAGACAAAGTGAATACTTGGAAGGGACCCATTCTAAACTCACAGGAAACCCAAGTATTTCAGGAACCGATGGTGTCTGTGCGAGATGGGCAGTGAGTGCTGAAGCGATGCCACAGTGTGGTTTCCAGAGAAAATTGTGAGAAATTAATCAGTTTGAATAGACCCAGTCAAAACAAGAGAACATTTTGTACATCAGATTTATGGTTTTGGTTGGAAGAAGTGAGATTCATTGAGTACAACATATCTTTTGAAAGCGCTTTTAAGTGGGGATGTGGTGTTTTCCAATCACTGAATGTTGTTTGTGTACAGGGTTTTTTTTTTTCCACTGGCTCCTTTTTTGACTGAAATGCAAAGCTGTTTTCTTGCTCCCATGATACTTTTCAAAGTATTAAGTACACAGCTGAAGAAATATGCACCGTGAACTAATTAGACAGTGAAAACAAGGCTATTTTCCTTCTTGTGAATTGTCTCAGCAAACACAGAACCTTACAAACCCTAACACTTTGCTCATCTACCATGCCAGCAAGGAAAGATGAGAATGTTTTGTTTTAAAATCAGGCTGGAGCTGAGGACTTCCTCAAACCTTTCTAATGATGTTCAAAGCCCACTCTGTCCACCTCCTGTGCTGGGGACAGTACCAAAGGGAGCTGCTGAAGCCCAGGAGGGCTTCAGAGGCCACAGGGCTGTGTTTCATTAGTGTGAGAGCAAGTCAGAGAGACAACTACGAGCTTTTCCTCGTGTCCAACAGGCTCATCAAGCCAAATATGTTACATCCGTTGCACTGGTGTCCTGGTGAGCTATTACGTCACCCAGAAGGGAAAAATATTCACATTTGGATCATCCAGACGCAAACCCAGGAGCTTATTAGTGAAACTGTGTTTGGAGACATTGAATCACACTCAGTTATTTGTTCTAACAATTGCCTAATTGCATATCATACAACTTCGACACTGAGTTTCTCTTCTTAAATTCCTTTGCACTGGTCATGAAACCACTGATTGCTCTGTAAAGGCTAAATTAATGCCTAATTGCATTTCAGTAATGTATTTTTCTCCAAAACAATTTTTAAAACCACTCACAGATAAACCCATTGCCATTTAAGCTGCATACAAAACATGAGTTTTTATTCAGGGTGAAATCCTGGCCCCAGTGAAATCAATGGGAGTTTTGCCATTGACTTCAGTGGGGCCAAGATTTCTCCCTTGATGCGCATGATATATTTTCCCTGACATTTAGAATGATGAAACAGCCCTGGTTCTGATTAGCCCAGGGTATAAATAGTATCACTCAACTGGAGCAAAATTCAAATCAAACCTCAGGCATCTTTGCTGATGCCGCTTTGTTTTGCAGTGCTGTGTGCTCATGGAGAGACCCAAATGGCCATTTGGAGTCAAGGGCTTCCTCTGAGCCCCTTTCTCTGGATTTGCACCTCAGTGTACGTCAGGACAAGGGGAGCAAAGGGTTAGTGAGCATGGAGGCCTCCTGTCATATGCCTTGTGACATACATTTTTCCAGCGTGAATTCTTCATTAAAAGAACCCTTGATGTCTCACAGCTTGTTACCAAATTGGGCCTTGACTCTTAATATAATTTAGATGAGTTTAAAACATGCTTCTAAGAAAAGCTGCCTCCACTTTTATAAAAATTATATACCATAATATTAGGGACAAATCTGCTGCTTGTTTTGACAAGTTTCATTTTTTTTAGCATCTTATGAATATATTTTAACCTGCTGCTTTGTTTGAATCCTCCAGCAGTACTGCTGGAGGAAAGCAACATAGTTGGATTTCTGAGTCTATTCAATAAATTGCTTGCACATTGCACAGCAGAAAAAGTTATTCCTAACCTTTCCCTGAAATTTAGGTTCCTCTTTTTTTAGGCAGAAGAAGTCATTGGAAAGCAGAACTAATGGAGACACAGTGGCAGAGATGGATAGATGCTAAATGTAGAGGGAATCACTACAATCATGTCATTTACTTTGCTGAGTTAATCCATAGTTTTTGGGGCCTGGTTGTGTCGTTTCCCAGGCCATCCTTAGAGCATCTTCCAGACAGCTCGAGCATGATGGGAGCTCAGCAGCTGGAGGGAGGCTCTCTCCAGAAGTGGGGAGGCAGTGGCACAGCCCCTCTGCTCCTCCTGCCTCTCCCTGACTCCCTCTTATCTCCAGCACTCCGTTATCTGCCTCTGCAGCACACATGGGGCTGTGATATTCCATGAGACATGATAGAGAGTAAGGACCTGTTATTCGCCTGCTATTCAGGCAAAACTCCCACTGGCATCTCTGAGCCCTTAAATAGTACAGCATGTTGCAAGTGGAATTGTTTATTGTGTGCAGTCAGAGCCGGCTACAGCCAGCTCTCACTACTGACTCAACTACACGAAATCTCACCCTCCTGTCATCCCACACTGCAGCACTCACTGGGCCCAGCTCTGTTTCCACTTAAATGTTGGGAAAAAAATGGAGTCAAGATTGCTCCATCGTCTTCTTCTTTTTCTGAATCTGGGCACTGTTGAAGAGCAAGGAGAGAGCCTGAAAGATGAAGACAGCAGGTCAGGCACAGTGCTGGTGCAAAAGGCAGTGTGAGCCCAGGGTCTGCTTTTGCTGTAGCTCACCCCTCTGAAAACCAGCACATCAAAGCATGGAGTAGCTCAAGGTGAATATCAACAGCAGGATTTGATCCTTAGTGGGTCAAACACATAAATTGTCCCCTGCTCTCCCACTTTGTGCTCCAGTAGCATCCAAACAGAGCTCCTTGCTGTAGATTTATCCCCAACCATCCAACAGTGGCTGGACTTAGGACCTATAGGTGTTATTGCAATTTACTTGGCTTTATAAATTACCCTTGCAGCCTTATTTACACACACCACTGGGGAATGCTGCATGCAGCAGGTTGATTTCTCATTTTAGCAGTGCTTAAATTCATCTGGTATCTCTTTCTTGCTAAGTGCAGGTAGAGACACACTCTTGAGTGAATAGGATATGCTCCACTTGTGAAGTGTAGAAGCAGGTCAATAGACAACTTTCAAAAGGAACCATTTAGGATAATTAAGCAGCACATACACACCAGCAAGAGTTTATTTTGTATTGGAAGGCATGTGGTTAGGGAAACAATAGCAGTTTTTTCCCTGGAGAATGTTAATTAAATTGAACACCCTGGAAAACTGAACTATTCTTACCACAAATCTATAAATCAAACTGTTCTGTTTGCTTAATATAATGCTTTGCTATTCTAGTCACACTGAAGTGGGCCAGCCACACAATGCCAAGATATTTCCATGATGAGCACATTAGAAACACTGATTGACTATAGATCTTATGGATGTGAGGCCAAACCCGTATCTCATTTACTCCAGAATAACCAAGATCAAAATCTGGCCCACGCTGTTCAGATTAGTGCATAAATAACATGAAAGGTTTGTGAGCTCTGTAGCAGATGCATTATGTACTTGTTATTTGTGCTGTAGAAGTCCCTGGCAACTCCAGTGAGGCACCAGGATTCTGCTGTGTTAGGTGCTGTGCGAATACAGAGCAAAAGAGTTTGTCTTTCTGCTTTGCCAAAGTATCTTGAAAATACCTGTGAGCAGATATTCACCTCCCCAGGTCATCTCAGAGGAGTGAGGGAGCAGCACTCCCTGCTAGAGGTACAGGACAGGCATTAGCAGTGTGTTCTGCTTGGTCCTGTCTTCTCACAGGCTAAAGGGGCTTTTTTCATTGAGATATATCCTGACTCTGAAGCTCAAATTCCCAGGTTTTATACCCAGGGGCCAGGCAAATTTTCACCTGGTACAAACCAAATTTCCCAACCAGGCTGAGGCTGCCTGCAGGGGGTTTGGCCAGCTCAGCAGCAGGCCCTGAGAGCATCACCCACAGCAGGGCTCCAGTGCCGTGCTGACTTCAGCTGCCACTCAGGTCTGTATCACAAGACACAACAAAACACACTGCACACATGGTGCAAACCTGGTAAAGCATTTTCATGTTTTTCTGGAGTGGGCTGTGACTCAGGTTCCCATGGAAAACCCTTGCGTGCAGTTGTTTCCCTTCACACGCAGTTGTTACTCACTGGAAGAAAGGTCATTCTAACTCCAGCCTGCCAGCTTGTTATCTATGTCTCACTTAGATGCTAAACAGAATTTCAGCAAGGAAAAGATCCAAAATTTCAGGTTCTGAAGGGAACTTTGCATGCACTGAGGAAATCAGTTTAATATCTGGCTGTGTGCTCTGCAAAAGCAGGGCAGGACTGAGCATGTGTCCCTGAGACAGGGGCAGGCTCTGGGAACAGCCATGTGCAGAGGAATGGGGGAGCCACACCAACCTTCACGTGGTAAATCACTCTCTGCACCTATCAGCAGTGGATCAGAATCTCCAGAAGAGGCTCTCCTTCTGTGGAAGTGCTCCAAGAGATGCATAATTGGGAACGGACCTTGTGGTATACAGAAGATTTTCTGGGCTTTGTTTGCATCACAGAGCTTGTATCAGTCAGCAGAGCAAAGACAGAGAGACCTGAGCTTGAATGGCCATGGGAATGTAGAATGCAAAGGCCACACTTGTCCCCTGAGCACCTTAAACTACCAGTGATGTGTCTGCTGTGCCCTCAGCTGAAATGGCTCTCACTGTAAGGTCACCTGCACAGCATCCCAGCACTGAAAAAAAGGCTTCTGACACCAATCATGGCACAAAGCAGCCTCACTTATCACAATCTGCAAGTCCTGTTCATTGGAAAATCAAAACAGGTGACTTTTTCCACCAGTCACAGGAAGGCAGCTGAAAGTTTTGCACAAACTTCTGAGTTCTTTTCCAAGCAATGCTCACTCACTCCCTTTCAGTGGTACCTCATCCCTGGGCCAGAAGTGAAAAAGTTTCCAGTGTTTGACCTAATGAATAGCAGTCTTATCTTGAATTAATAAGTCTGGGTGACAGTGGATAGGCAGGAAAAGACAGACATTTTGTGTCCCCCTAGAAAACTAAGAACAGGTGACAGTGTGGAACAGGGGTTATTAATATGTGTGCAGCTCTTCCACAATTTACCAGCCTTTATTTGTGAGATAAAATGTAAAACCTTTATTTTAGAGCATGAAGAGTTACTGATCTTTAATATATAGCCCAAATATGTTACATATACCCACTGGAATGGTTTAGCTGCTACTGGATCGCAGTTATCACTTGTAAAAAAAAGACAATTCTTCAGCAGTACAATGGTGTCATGAGATGTACATGGCTGGAACTTTCCAAACCATGTAATTCAGCCTTTCTGAGAGAGTTATTTTTGATTCTGTCATGTATGAATGTTTTGGGCTCTCTCACAAGAATTGCAGAAATATATCATATCAAGGGAGAGATCTGGTATAAATCACACTTGTTCAGCCAGACATCAGTCACATTACAGGAAAAAATGAACACTTCTTTCATTCTCATGTCTGACCCCTCCAACACAGCATTGTCCCTGCTAATGAGCTGAACATTTTTGCTGATTTGTTACATGTAGCAAATATAGAAACAATGAAACCCATCTGTGTAAATTATTCATTGATTTGGACTTGAATCCAAGTGTATTCTAAGTAGCTCTCTGTGTGCATGTGTGTGAGAGAGAATAGCTCATCAAAACCAAAAAAAGTCTTAAACTTACCTGCCTGAAATATTTATGAATAATGGAAAATACCCTGGATCTCCTCCTGTGCGATCCAGCAACCATTTCAGAAATGTTTAGTGTTGAGTAAGGGCTGCTGGTCTCAGTCCTATATTTGCAGTAAGATGAAAAGATCATTTATAGGGAGGTCTCCTGATAATCCTTTCCATTTTATAAATAAACAAATAAAAATATCAGGGAAGGATGGAAGGCTAAAATAAAATAAAGCAAGCTCAAACACACTTTATGTCCTCTGTTTAATGCTGACAATATACATTGTGATGGTAGTTTTGTGCATCCCCTATGATTTCAACTTTCTGTAAAACAGTTTTAATCTAGGGGGTGTCATTGTTTCTATCCTGAGTCTTAAAAACACTGCTGATTCCAAGTCACCTGTTAAAAATCTGTTTTCCTTTAAGCTACCCAAGGGCCTATCTCTTTTATTTCAGACACAAAGTAATGCTGTGAAGGAATTGTTTTTAAACAGTTGGTTTCAGCCTGTTTGAATTTCTATTTCCCATCTCCAGCCACTGTGGATATTTGGTTCAGGATCCAGGGGTCGTATAAATCCTTCCACACAAACATTCCCACCTGCACAAGCAGGACAGCAGCTCCTTCTGTGCTCTGTTATGAATGACAGAGGGAGGTTTATTGAGGATAGTTTCTGCAGGGGTGAAGGTTTGCATGTACATCCCAAACTTTCCCATCATACAGCTGCCTTCTGGATGGGTAATGCAAAGGCAGGGGTGCTGAATGGTGCTCCTGCTCTGCAGACACCCTCTGGTTCATAATTCCAACAGTCTGATGCCAAACCTTATGGGATCCAAATGAAGGAAGGGGAGGAAAAAAATTAATTAAAAAAATAGGAAGAACAGATTAAACCACAGAGGATATATTGCACTCAGCAAATGGAGTAACAGTCTGATTGAATACAGGCAGGGTTCCTTCAGAAACCCTTCTTTCTTCACAAGTGGAACATTAACAAGCTGACCAGGTCTGAGGTAAGTCAGATTTTTCTCCATTCTGCAGATTTTTTGGTTTATTTTTTCTCCCCTGACTGAGCGCTGGTGGCAACAGATTAACAGGTCACCGGACTGGCTCTGAGAATTGCTGCCAATTACCTCGTCTCTGCTCTTCAGCCTAATGGCATCATTGAACATGCGCTTCTCTCCGCACAGCCCAGCTGGTGACACCCAATAAACGGTGTGATTGAGAGATAAGTCTCGGTACGTCGAGGGGGAAGTTGGGCTCATCATTTCAGGGGTAAATGTCCTTTCCCCTTCCTTTTAGCTCCTTCCCCGTGCAGGCAGGGTGAGCAGGAGCCTGCACAGGCAGCTCGCTGCGGGGCAGGGAAGCGCCGGGCCCTCCTGCCATCCGTGCCTCTCTGCCGGGAGCAGCGGGGCCCCGGCTCGGCCGCTCCGCTCGCCCCGGCCCCGAATCTCCGAGCCCGAGCCTCAGCTCTTCCCCTCAGACAGCAAGCACGGCGAGAAACATCTGAATCAACACAGCATCATTTACTCACAGAACTGACAGCCCTTCCACTCGAACCGGTTTAAAGTAGTCGACGCCACATTCTTTTCCTTCTGTGTGTTTTGTTTTCTGCCCTTTTTTTTTTTCCCCCTTTAAATAGGAATATATAATTGCTGTATTTCACCCGGCTGAATGCGAAACTGTACAGCGGAGGAGAGGGAGAAGCGGCGGGCACGGTCGGAGTGGTGAGCGAGGGAGATGCGCGCCCAGAAGGTGCGCGCCCAGGAGATGCGCACCCGCGGGCTTTCCCCGCCACCCGCGGGAGGCTGCGGAAGGCTCCGCAGGTGCGGGTCCCGCCGGGGATGGGCAGTGTTTCTCAGCCCTGGCTTCTTCACGGGAACTTACCTTCCGGACATGTGCGGATGGAAAAGCGGGGACATTAAAATCAAATTACAGACATGTATAAAGACAGAGCCCTTCGCTGGCAGCGGGAATGATTAAACGGAGCAGCTCGGGAAACCTCCTGTGAATATTTCATGTGAAATGGTGCGATCTCCCCCCTCCCCCAAGGTACAAGAGCCCTCCTTAATTAAACTGGTGTAAACGTTGCCTTTTACTCTTTTTTTATTTAAGTTACGGGGAGGAGCGGGCAGATCAGCCGAGTTTTACCCTCATACCCGAAAAAGAAGGAGCAGCCCCTTTCCAGGGGAGGGGGCACCTGGCCGGAGCTGCAGGTCCCGCTGCTCTGGGCGCTTTCGTGGGGCCGGGTGCGGGGACAGGGACCCTGGGGCGACACGGGTGTCGCTGACTGGGACGGGCGAAGCTTAAGCAGTGGTAAAGGAGAGTAGGGAGAAGCTCTGCGCCCGCATCTGCCCGCCCGAGTTCTGCCGGCCCGCATCTCCATCCTTTCCCCGCTGTCCCCCAAAGGCGGGGACGACAGAGGCTTGTTGGCCGGTGTCAGTCCCCCGTTTGCGTTAGCACAGCTCAAGGCCACCCCTCGCCTGTCTCTGACCCTCGTGTCAGGGTGAAAAGGGAACCGGAGTGGCTCTTCCCGGCACAGACACCCCCAACAGGAGCTCCTGCCCACCGACGGTCGATTCGGGGGGCTGCGCCCCACTCCCGGCAGCAGTAGGGTTGCCGCGGCGACCCTGGCAAGTCCCTGCCGGGTCACCCGGGGCTGAGCCTCCGGGAACTTTGATGTGCAGCCGCAGCGGTTTCCATGGCGATGGCGGGGTGGCAGCAGGAAGGTGGTCCCCGCCACGCAGGACACGGCTGCCCACCCCGGGCAGCCGCGCTCTCCCTTCCTGCCTTTCCAGGGCCCTTGGGCAGGAGAAGCACCCACCGGGGACAGGAGAAAGGCCCCGGCAGAGGGGCTGCCCTGCCCGCTCTGTCCGGAGATGTCCCCGGGTGCAGCACTGGTGGCACCGCTCCCCGACACCCGGGACCCTCCGCTTTGCCGAGTGGGGCTCTTGATTTGCCAGGGAAAAGCTACAGAAAACACCGACCCCGACCTCTCAGGACTTCGCCACAATGGTGGAAAGAAAGCGGATTTCCGACAGCCCTTGACTCTCCTAAAGACAAATTGGCCTGAATTTCCAAGTTGGTCCGACGCTGAATTCACGACCCTTCCCCAGACTCCTGGCAATGTCCCTGCGACGGTTTCATTCAGTCCCACACTGCGACCTTGGCTTCTCCATACCCACGACATTTCCCTTCCTTCCTTCCTTCCTTCCTTCCGGAATTCCTTCCTTCCTTCCGGAATTCCTTCCTTCCTTCCTTCCGGAATTCCTTCCTTCCTTCCTTCCTTCCTTCCGGAATTCCTTCCTTCCTTCCTTCCTTCCTTCCGGAATTCCTTCCTTCCGTCCTTCCTTCCTTCCGGAATTCCTTCCTTCCCTCCTTCCTCTCTCTTTTTTTCTCTCTTTTCCCCTACCTCTTTCGCGTATTTTTTCATCTTTATTTCTTTTTTCCCCTCTTTTACTCTCTGTTCCCTTGCAGGTTTTAGGTAGTGCTGGCTTTCTATTATTTTTTCATTCCCCGGGAATTAAAATAAAATAACGTTATTCTTATGAAAATGCCTTTTCATGGTTTATTTGAACAGCCTTGACTCTTCCAAATCATATCTTCTCCTTTCCTCCCTTTTCCTTGATTCTGAGCAGAGGCATTTGGCAGCCCACGGAGAAGCAGGTAAGGTGTGGGCTTACAGACCCTTCAAAAAGGCAACGTGCTTGCCGGGACGAGGGGAGTAGCACAGGAGAAAACTCTCTGAAAAAGGTTTTTAAATCATATTTGGATCCTAAACATCCCATCACAGCAAATATCTCCTCTCGATACATGTATGCCAAATAAAACAGCCGTGATCGCGTGGATTATAAATGAGATCACAGAGGAGTTTATCTGGGAGTATCTCAGTCTCGCAACCCACAAGAATGCACTTTCTTCCCTGCCTCTGATACCCACTTGCTGATCTAAAGATAAAATAACAGCCGTGCTTGTATTCTCCGGCCCTGTGGAGAAAGTCAGGACTTCGCGCGTTCTGTGAACACAGCAAAACCACAAAAAGGTTGTTCAAATACTGATAAAGCTGCGAGTGTAACTCCACAAAAACACCGGAATCCAGCAGCTTCTCACGAGTCAGGCTTGGATCAGCTGCTGTTTCCAGACGTGCGGGACTTGACAGATGAGTTTCCACATCTTATCTGAGTTTATTTGGGTTCAGGTCACCAACACTCACTCAGACAACACTTTCTCTCGGGGAAATTGTTTCAAATTCTTCATTACTTTCCCCCCCCCCCTTTTTAAAATTCCTTTTTCAATAAAAAAACACAGTTATACAGGAAAAAGAAAGCGGGTGAAGCCGAGCATCTCTGCTCTTCTGAGCTGTTCCTTTCCTGCCTGGAAATGAAACTTTCCAGAGCGCCGTGTGTCAGGCGGGAGAGAGTGGAGCGGGGAAAGAGGATACTACCAGTTTGTCCTTTCCTTTATAGGTAGAGGACTTTCAGAAAGGTAAATCCAAGCAGGAGTCTGGGTAAGAACACTGTTCCCTGTGGGGCGGCCTTCTTCCCCCTTCCAGCCCCCAAGGGATGTTTTCAGGCGATGCAGGAGGCAGGGAGATTCCCCTGCTCCCACTTTATAGCCAGGCTGTAAACGCCTCGCGGAGGTTTACCCACACTCAAACGGTTAATTAAGAAAACATTAAGGGTCCAGCTTAAACCAACAAAAGCCGTGCAGCTCCGAGACGGGTTCCCACTTCCCACACGGCGGCTGCGAGCCCCCTCCCCGCCCGGGGCCGCCGTCCCTCCATCCCCTCTGGAAGAGGGCTGGGACTGCCCGAGTGCCCGATCTCCGCATCCTTCCCTCCTCCGGGGCTGATGCTTCTCCTGTCATTCCCTTCCAGGGGGAATCGGTACCCAAAGCCTTTCCGTCCCCTTCCCTCAGCCCAGATCCGAACCAAACGCAGCCGTGGCTGGATTTTTTTGGAGCCCTCTCCCCAGAATGTGAAGGAAACCACTCGAGGGTGGGTGTCCTGGGGTCTGTGCGAGAGCAACAAGGGAAGGGGGTGTGGGGGATGTCCCCTCCTGTGCCCGGCCAGTCCTCACCACCCCTAGAGGAGCACCAGGTCTTTTCTACCTGTCCGGGATAACAGGCCGGGTTTCTTCCCATCTCCCAGGGATGGAACAACCATGAGCGAGAAGACCGCGAGCTCCTTTGCTTCCCCCGTCTCCTGCCTCTGCCTGCTCCTTATTATTTAACTGTCCCAGGGAAAAAGTCGGCCAGTTTTCTGCCTGTCCAGCCTTGGGGAAGGAAGCAGATTAACACGGGGGAGGCGACGTGCGGAGCATTGGCAGGAAAGCGTGGACTTTGTTTTAAGACATCAAAAAGCAAAGACAGAAAAGGATGGACACTACCTTCCAATACACTTTAGTTGGCTGGTGACAAAAACTCCGGGCATGCTCTGAATGCGTAATTACCCCCAACTGAAAATTCCCTATCTAATTTGATATTTGGTGCTCAGCAGAAGCTAGCCTTCGTAAATAATATACAAAGTAAGAAACCTAATCCAGCAGGCTAGAATGTTTAATTCATCATTATGCGAGCTAATTGGAAGGTGATTATATGGTAATTGCTCATTAGTGGTGTATATTTATCGCTGTACCTTATGTCAAGGCCATGGGAATTGTGTAGAGTCTGTTCTCTCATTTCAAGGATCAGTTTCAGAAGCAGGAGCAAAGCGGGCGAGATCAAGTTCTTCCTGACGTCAGGTCCAGCCGTGGGCGATGGAGAGCGGCTCTATAAATGCTCTCCCGGAGCCCCCGCAGCAGCCGGGGCTCCAGCCAGGCCGTGCGGGGAGATGGGGCTCCCGAGGCAGCCGGGCCGAGCGGCCCCACGTTGGGGACAAGGAGAAGGGCAAGGATGAGAGAAGGCAGATTCTGTCTCCCCTGCTCCGGCCAGGGCAGCCACCTGCGGGCGGGCTGAGCCTGGTGCGGGAGCGGTGCCCGCAGCATCCTCCCAGCCGTGCCTGGCGGGGACACCCTCGGAGCTGGGGCGGGCACGGGCCCCCCGGGGAAGAGGGGTCCGAGGAGGCAGCGGGAGGGCTCCCTCACAGCCGGCGGGGTCGCCTTCCCCGCAACAGGCGTTAATTGCAAAAGGTCAATTAAAAGAGAGAGAGGGAAGGTGATTAATGGCCCTTTCGGTTTCAAGCGTGGGCCACGGGCTGGGCTTCCCCGGCTGCGAGTGTCCCACCAGGAGAGAGGCTGGCGAGGAGAGAGGTTACGGCTCGGGGTCAGGAGGTTCTCTAAACTCCCGCTTCCCCCTCGCAGCGGGACCCTTTGGAGGAGTAAATCAATGGCTGTATTAGCTCCGAGCAGTTACGGAGCGCTGACGGACACGGGAGCAGGGGCTGGGAGAATCCTGTTCGTCAGAGAATCCGGCCCGAGCTGCTCTGCCTGTATCCTACGGGCTATGCGGAGCCCGGGTGCTAATTAGGGGGGACCGCTAATTTCCGCCGAGCCCTCACAGGTAACAGCGCGATCCATCAGAGGAGGAAGGTAAATAAACAGCGTTTAAGCACAACAAAGCGAGGGCTCCAAAGGCCTCCGGCCTCACCCCGGTCCAGTGGCAAAGACAGGGCTGCGTGGGTGCGGGCTGGAGCCGTGTGGGGAGTGCAAATCCCACCGCTGGCAACCCCGGCTGGGAGCCGCTGGCTTTGTCCGAGGGGAAAGGGTTAAAAATCCAAGGCCGGAGGGGTCAGATCCTGGACGCGGAGCCAGCAGAGCTGCGGAGGGTGGGGATCCGGCCCTCGGCGGGTACGGCAGCGGCGGGGACCCCGCTCCGAGAGGGGCCGGGGGAGGCGAGGGGCGGGGGCGGGATGCTCTGACCTTGGCCGACAGACAGAACAGAGCGATGGAAGAGGAAACCACGCGAACCCGGCCTCTCCGATCCGCAGCCCCGCTGCGAGGGACAGCGCGCTCCGCTCCGCTCCCGCGGTCGCCGGGCAGCGCTGCGAGGAGCGGCCGCGGGGTGCGGGGGTCCCCCGCTTGTCCTGCAGCCCCCTCAGCGGCTCAGGGTGCCAAATCCCCCGCGAGGCACCTCTCTCTCCGGAGGGAGAGCCGGCCCCCGGCAGCCGTCCTCAGCTTTCCTTCAAAAAAGCCGTAAAAATCCGCCCGAGCCTGCAATTCGCCACCCGAAATCCACGCTCCCTCCCCCACCGCTCTCAGTTATTTAATATAAAATGTATTTTTGAACACCCGCTCGGATAGCATCTCGCCAATATTTATATTTCCACGTTGCCTGGCATCCACTGTCCCACATTAGACTCTGCCTCTCTCTCCCGCTCTCTAATCCTGCCACTTTAAATAGATGAATTAATAAAGCAAATGAGGGTCTAATAAGCTGACTGTCCTGCCTATTGAGGCAGGGGGAGAGAGACTAGAAAGTGCGCCAAATTTGTTTGCAGTGGATCAAGGCTAGCCGCCTTTGCTTCACTTTCTTTATCTTAATTCCGACTTGAAAAGATATAATTATCTCGTTTGAACAGAGCTGCTATCAAATCCTTCTCTAGGCAAGGCAGGGGAGAGCTGGAGTGGATTGCAGTGTTCTGAGCCGCTTGGTGCAGCCGGAGATAGGGAGTAATGAAGTTGTGGAGTCCTGAGATACAAAGGGCATTAACCTCATTAGCATGAAACCTTTTCTTCTAACCATTGTGGGACCCTTTCAGACTCCTAATCCCCCCTATTTTCAAAGCTGGGTTTGTAATAAAGCTTTTAGGGTTTTTTTTCAAAGCTAATGGCATTCTCTGAAGATTTTATTGCTGTTACGCTACATAGGACGCTTAATTTTTTCCCCTCTCTCCCTCTCTTCCCTCACTGTTTAAAAAAAAAAAAAAAAAAAAAAAAAAAGGGG